>JAQOOI010000020.1:47500-332992 GCA_028554645.1 Omphalotus guepiniiformis
GCGTATACCCGGTGTGTGAAGCAGCTGATTGTCTTGAAACCTTCGGATGCGGCGGAGAAGTGTGGTTCTGCGTGTCTGAATGCTAGTCGCCTGAACTATGGTGAGCTCTTTATGGGCTGCAGTGACTGCTAGCAAGCGCCTGATGAACATTGATTAGTTAAAAATTACCTGCAGCAAGCCTTACGACGTACTGGGCGTCCTCAATCTCTAAACCTTCGACAATCAACCCACTCATGGTTGTTTCCAGCACATTGAGGCCATTCTTCTCTCTCTGATGTTCTTCTTCTGCGAGGTCTTTCTTCACCTTTGCCAGCGTAATAGCTGCAGGCAACAGTTAGTCACGGGTGAGACGGGTTGTACCAGGGACGTACTGGACTCAGGGAAGTCGTAGGGACACGGGTGAACGCTTGTCGCGCTCCCAATCATTGATCTGAATCGCCCATTTC
This sequence comes from Omphalotus guepiniiformis, assembly GCA_028554645.1. Classification (NCBI taxonomy): domain Eukaryota; kingdom Fungi; phylum Basidiomycota; class Agaricomycetes; order Agaricales; family Omphalotaceae; genus Omphalotus; species Omphalotus guepiniiformis. The sequence goes on from JAQOOI010000020.1 coordinate 47,947, forward strand.
TCCATTTCCTTCAAATGATCCATGCGGAGGGCCTCGGAAAAGGCGGTAAAGGCACGTGAATAGACTACCGCATCGGGAATGGCGTTGATCAATTTTTTGAGAAGAGATTGATCTGGCAGTGGCCAGGTAAAGCATTATAATGTGGCAATTATAATGCGGCTCACCCAAGTTTACTGTCTTGCGCCAATTCCAGTAGTTACAGAAATCGTCCATGGTATCCCATCGAGCGCCCGCTGTCATCATAGACAGACTGGAAGCGATTGAGTTCAACCACGACCAGTTCCGCTCGATGGCCTCTCCATCTGTCTTTCCGACTCCTTCAGTGAAGTTGAAAGCGAAAGGGGCGAAACATTTCTCAGTGTGGGCAGGTAAATGGAATTTAGGGACCTTGAATTGGAGGTCGACCCAAGGAGCCATGTGCAACCGAGGCGGCATAGCAGCCATCCGAGATTTGAAATTCTTCATCCACTGACACGCAATGTCGTACGAAACGGTAAGAAACATCAAGGTACAGGACGCTATACTAGAGAGGAAGATATAATCCATATTGCAATACCTAAAGTTTTATTACTGTTGAGCCCAGGATTCCCATTGCTGTACAAAACTTTACTCACCTCTCCCCTTTTTGAAGATCACCTATACCATTTGGACGGAAGAGTTCGTGGCGCGAACAATTAACCGAGCCTATTCCAGTGGCGCGTAGCCCCTTCCACTTCTTGGTGTTTGCGTGGGAGATGGCGCTGAAACCAACGCAATGACTAATCTATAAAGTCGTTAGGGCGTTTTCAGCCAGCACTGCGAGGGCTTGTGTACCTCATCCTGGTGAGCACGCTTCGCAATCTCTTCAATGTAGGCCTCATGCTCAACAAAACAGCCCCAACCTGGCCCAAGGGGTGGGTCGCGATGATCGTTGGGTCGTGCGCGTGCCTTTTGTTTGAAGTTGGCGTCTTCTGATAGGATCATAGCATAAAGCCATCTATTGCGGTTGTTGAGAAATACCTCCCCGGAGTAAGAAGATCACTAGCTTACCGCTGATTGGGTGGGACCTTGTCCCAATCCTTTGGGAGGTTGATATCGGGGTGAGGACAGGCTCGGCACGGTACCGTCGTACTTCCTTGTGCTGTACCTGCTAGTCCAGTGGGGTCGTGGCCTCGACCATTTCGTTTTCCGGTCTTAATATGGCGCCATTGCCGCAACATTAGCATAAATTGCGGAAGGCGATCCTACGGGTACTGTGAGCCACACGAGTCAATACATAAGGGGTGGAAGCGCACCGGGAGCGACTGCGCTAGCCCAGAACCATCCTCCACCTGTTCCAGTGTGCGGTAGAAATCAGTCGGAGGGACATGGCCTTGCAGATTTGCGATTTGAAAATTGCGCAAGAGCTCAAATGTTGCCGCTGATTTGGGGTCCTTGTACGAAGCGGGAAAACCATCCTATCTCTAGCAACTGATTTCGGTGTTCTGTCCAGCCCCTACTTAGTATGACAGAGAGGCAGGGCCAAAAAACAACGTACCTGGAGCCCCGATACACCCGCAAAACACCACATCGACCATATGGATACCGTTCCAGGCCAAAACAACGAAATCCTTGTGCGCATTAGTCGGAAATACACATCGTTCGCCTGGTAGATGGCCAAGCTGCACGCGAAGACCCAGGTCTCGAAGTGAGACCGGATGGAAGTAGTCGTTGCGCCATTCCTGCAGCAACACCATCTAATCAGGGGAAGTAGCTGAGAGGAATTAGGATTTTTGCAAACCTGGATGTGATGCAGCGGGTGTTCTCCGTGACGCTGAACAATGCAAGTCTTACAAAGCATGAGCAGGCCAAAGCAGTCCCGACAGCGGTATTTTGCGTGAGGGGAGCTGCAGTAAACACAAGTGTCCTTAAAATGTCGTCCGCGGCCTTCAGAAATGATGGTCCAGTCCAAATACTCGTCTCGATACTTTTCTTTCCACGTTAGAAGGGGGGCATCCTGAGAGCCGATTAGGCATGCAAAAAAGATATTAAGACAATCACTTACGGAGTCATCGTACCGCTTTGTTCTTGGCTTCACTCTTATCTGGAATCTCCCTGGCTCCTCCGAGAAATCCACCACCCCATCTTGGTCAAATAACTCCATAGGCACCAGCGGCGTCCCTCCTGCGTCACCTGCATCAATGCTCTGATGCTCGTCTGGCTTTCCATTCGATCCCTCAGCGTTGATTTTTGTCTCCTTCACGCGATGTGTGGTGGACGAGTAGGCAGATTGCTGTCTATCAGGTTTTAGAGAGGAGCTGGATACCATACGCCCACTAAAGCGACCTTTGGCTTTCGGCATAGTAGTGTAGTGCGTACAGCTATTAGACGCTTGAGCGCTTGACACTGGCCCGGGGCTTTTCTTTCCCGGCAGGGAAAGTATAGGAGAAAGATTTAGACAAATATAAAAAATTTTGGTGGGGAAAAAAGTTTAAAAATGGATGCTATCTCAATTGAGAAAGATATGATTTAACCTTGGAGAATGAAGCACAATTACTGCTGGGAAAGACACAGGGATTCAATGCATTTATCCTTGTAAATATTCAAAACATGTCTACCGCGAAAGGTATGCTTTACCCTCAGGGAAAGGTATGGGGATTTATTTCCTTTCTCGTTCGAAATTGATATCATTTCTCGGTCGAGAAACAAAATACCCGAAGATCGGACGCTCTTCGGCACTCCTCGCCTGGTCAGCGGCTACTCATAAGACTCTCAGTGGCCTTTTATCCAGCATTCATCAGACTCTCATCCACACGCAGATCGGTGTCGCTAACGGTGTATATCACTAATGCTAGATACGAAGAACCGCCATTGGTGTCTCCCGAAGGTAGTGAATATCTCAAACGGCTGTACGGGATTTAAGCTATACTACAATGGATGAACTACGAAATACAAATGAACTACGAATATAAATGATCTACAAATGATCCACGAATCTAAATGATCTACAAATGAACTACGAATACAAATGATCTACACGAATATAAATGATCTACATGATCTATACGAATATAAATGATCTACGCTCTCCAAAATACAATATACAAATGAGCCAGCGAGAGAGTGCGAAAGTCCAAGATGATTCAAGCACAGCAGAGCGAATTTTCCAAAGTCCAAGATGCGAAGCAATCGTATATCCCTTTGACCCGTCGCATGAGCCACTGAACGTCAATGTAAACTGAAACGTACCTGTAACAAACACGTCTTCTTAAAGACACCGGATGAGACAAATCTGAGCGTGAAATCGAAGAAAACAACGTACCTGCACTACATAGAGCACACCTGCTTCAGAAGAGGTTTGATACGTTTCGTGAATTCGGCCGTAGACTCGTAGTTGAACTCAAATATTTCGCGATGACGCCGACGACCTAAAACTACATGAGACGATGCCGCCGACGAGATTATCGCTTACATTCGTTGCAGATGAGACGAGGTCGACATACACACAGCTGCTCCAATACAAGATGACTCAAACGCTCTGAAAAAAAATCAGTAAGTGCAGCCTCGAGCAGCAAGAACGTACCTGCTCGAATGCAATAACGCGCTCGAATCGCGCAACACCAAATATGTTTTTGACCCCGGCATTGTCGTGCCCACTGCCGCCTTCGCCGCCGCCAGTCTGTACTACGCCCCACTTTGTAACCCCGCGTTCCTGCAATACGAAAGACATAGATGTAACCGGGCCTATCGAACCTTGAAATTGGCTGGCGCAGTGTAGTTTTGAGAAGCGAGAGAAAGTCGTGGATGAGGGGCGGTTGGTTGTGTGTGCGTGATGAAAGAGTTTGTGTGTGCGTGATGAAAGAGGGAGAACGAATAACCTGTCCAAAACAAAACAAAAAGTGATCCCGCGTTAGACGTCGAGGCGCTTCACGCGCTGAATGTTACAGTTACGTGTGACAAATCGCGGTAATGTCGATCGCCTAGTAGACCCGCTCTCAGCGTTCGAATCACCTCTCTCAATCTTCCTGCTCTAATACTTTTTCGCGCCCCATTGGTGTAGGACTAGCTAGCTGAGAGTGTTTGGGTTAGTCATAAACACGTTTTCCTCCGTCGCTTTGACCGATTTTTTTGCAGCATCGGTCAAAGTTCTCGGTGAACGTCGACTGCGGCTAGCTCGAATCATCAGGAGGAGGGGATTTTGGTGCAAGCTGATGTCTTGTAGAAGCTGAGGTGCGTGCCCGTCGAGTATGTTCAGAGATCTTGTTCTAATTCGTTTACGCGATGTTTGTTGAAGCTGAGGTGCGTATCCGTGTCGAGTATATTCAAATATGTTGTTCTAACTCGTTTACGCGTTGTCGTCCACTCTTCAAGTTACTTTGCGTGATGGATGCATTGTTGAAGCGGCGCGAGATGTCGAGTTGCTGAGGTATTCAATGAACTGGAAGCTTGAAGATGTCCCACCCCACTCTCCCCACTCCAGCACCCTCTCGTTCTTGCAGAAACGTTCGCCGAGACGACGATCGATGCCCTCTCTCATTCTCTCGCTTGACCTTCACTATTTCTACGTCATCTCTCACATCATACTCCCAACCCGTGTGCATAGTACACACTAAACATAGCGCAGTATACGAGTGGCACCCTCAAACTCGTCCGTAAACCCCTTAAACCACGTTTGCGCAAACCCCTCAACTGCCCATCTCACTCGATAGACACCCCCACCAGGTACGTATGTACTCTTCCACTTTCATCAGCTTCACATCAGCAATCTCATTCAGATTAGGTGCGCTTGCAGAAAATGCAAATCCTTCCAAGTACGCAAGGGATTTTTCAACGTAAAAGTTAGTGAACAATGTTGCCGGATTAGGATCCATCCTTGCAAGAATATCCTCTTTGAACGAATGCTTCACATTGATTTTTCTCGCCTGCCAGACGAACGCAAATCAACAAACAAAGATCTGTTGATACACGTTGAGAACGTTACTTACCGCAAATCCTTTCGCTACAGGGATAATCTCATTCATTATCCAGCTGAGTAGCAGCCACGACAAACTTTCCTACATGCTCCGCTCTTGTGGTTCTCATCTAAAACTCTCCATCACCCGGTACATCTGCCGTCTTCGTCGATAAATCCAAGACAAACGGGAACTGCTTCAGATGACCATGAGCTTTCTCCCCATTATGCTGGGCCATTGTGGAAGAATCGTCGCGCTTGGCCATATGGAGAGACAAGTTATAAGTGAAATGAAGTGAGACAAGCGTTGATGAGAAAACGGCCCGAGATTCTTGGAAAGAAACCAAAAAAGGCAAGTACAGGTGGCAGTGTGCATATGTCGAGTTTGCTGAACCAGAACATATTGATGCTGCGCTGACGATGGCCAATTCGTTATTCCAACGTTTAATCAAAGTGCGCACACAACCGTTTTCTGACACTGCCAATCTCAACAATGCCTTTTCTAGGTTACTGCAAAACAAACAAACATTCCTGGATTTAGTTGGGTACCGTGGTGGATATGGTATGGTGGGTACAACCCGTATAGAGCTCGTGGCAGGTAAGCCTTTCTTCCATTCCGTTCTTCCTTCAAGGTCTTTAATTCGCATCTCGTTTGTTTTAGGGGCTGAGGTCGAGGGTATTGACAAAAATGACGGGCATTGCTTCGTTTGAGATCCTGAGGTGCAAACTGATGGAAGGTAGCAGCTCAAAGAGCCGCAGCCAGGAGGTTCTCTTGTGAAGTTCTTATTGACAAAACGAATCCGTTCCTCCTGCCACAGCGATATGTTTAGAAGCCATTGCGATGTATGAGAGCTGTCAGCACGAGTTGGGTGTTAAGGCCTTGAATAGATTGTTGGGCAAAGTATTGCGCTTCCCTTGGTGAAACTCGCTTCGCGTAAACGCGAGCAAGGGAAAACAGAGTATCGAGGAGACCTTGACTAATCATCCATTCCAGACCGTTCATTGAATGCCTGCGCGTGAATGATTTTCGGGGCTGCTCTGATTGTGTCTGTGTTGGAGTGTTGCTTCAAATGGGTTCGACTCGTCTGGACTCGAGTTTGGAGTTTTTGGGGTCTCAGGGGTGTGACCGAGGCAACGGTTGGTGAGAGCGTCGGAGAACTCCCTGAAGGCTTTATCTCTACTAGCGTTGTCCGACCGAGGAGAAAGTGAGAGATAGGTTTGAGAAAGAATAGATACAGCGTTGACCAAGTCGAAACCAGAGTTAGTACGATGGTGTTAGATACAGCGTTGACCAAGTAAGTCGAAACCAGAGTGAGTACGATGGTGTTAGTGAGCTCCAGAGAAGGCAATGGCAGGGATATCAGTCGCAGTGGGTCGGTCGAGGATTCGTTAATTATTTCCTGGCCAAGCAAAGCGCAAATGCAGGGGTGTGATAGCTGCAGAGCAGGTAGCGCTGCCTCGTACTAAAGTGTTTAAAGGAATGAGGAGCCAATTTGCGGGCTGAACGTGAAAACCACGTACCATTTACAATGCCACCAATTTGCCCAAAATGCTCATGCCGCTCTCTCAATGTCTAAACATCCGGGAGTAATGTTCCGGAGAATCGACAAGTGTTTCGCAGCATTCGCAGCTGCTTCATTAGCCTCCTTTAATACTGAAGACTTCTGATGTAATTTCTCCTGCGACCTTCTCCATTCTGACTGCACAATGGTAGAAACTTTGGGAGGCATTTTGTCGCTGTGTGATGTTCTTTACACTCATTTTTCCCTGAATGAGTGTACCTGTCTTGTCCGAACAAATATCCCTTTATTTCGAAGAGTAAGAAAGGACGCAAAGAATACACCGATGCGATAGAAGACTCGCGCAACACCCTCTTGACACATTGCTTCGCCATTCGACTCGTACCCACTGACATAGTGATAGTCAGGACGGCGAATCTGGTAAAAATGTACGACGAAAAACGGAGGTGAAGGAACCAAAAGGTCAATTTGAGCGCAGTATATATGCAGTGACTCATTGCTTTATTCTCAAGAACTAAATATGCAATCAAATCATCGCTGCTTTTTCGTAGAAAGGATTTGATGAAGAATCCAACCAAACAATATTTCTTCCAAGGGTATGCCTCGACGAACGAGGTGCGCATGCAGAGGGACCACGAAAAGAAGTTCAAAGGATCTGTCTTCGTCGAGTTCACCGAATCATTGATTCATGTAGAATGTATGGTGATACACATATTCATTTGCAACTATAGAAACCTGAATCAACGAAAGTTAGAATCAACTCCACGCGAAGGGGATCGAACTAGACCTCACCTAAACGACGCCGCCTCGCTTTGCCGAATTCAGACGACAGACGAAATGCAATTTGCGCTCAGATTGACTCTCTATCATCCTCGCTGTTGTCTTCAGGTTCCGGTTCAGGAAGTTTTATATCACTGTCGCTCATCGTTGGATCGACATACGGGGGCCGTACACTGTCAAGGTACGATATAAGAAAGACTTTGGGTGTACTTTGCGCCTGAATCACACCTTTTCAAAATAAGAAATCCCTCATTTTCCCTCCTGCGCCATTGTTGAACCTGGTCCGCCATATGCCCTCCGGTCGGTACCTCATACAGCATCTCTAGGGACGACTTTGCTAACCTGGCAAACAAGCAAATCGTTAAGTCGGGACCGCGTTTGAGAGTGTGCAGTGGATGCGCGATGGAATGCAAACGATCCTTTCCTTGGATACAGGTGACCTCAAAGCCTGGACTTGAGCGTGACGCGCCGTTACGAGAGATTTAGAAAGTTTATTTCATGACTATCTGCAACTGAGGCCAAAGACTCTTGAAAGCTGCGGTTGGTTATATACTAGTCGAGGAAGTCGGACCAAAGAAAGTTTAGGGCATGCGCTTTGATTCAGTACTTTGCTGGTTCTTCGCTTCTCGGAACATCTTCTGCAAAGCTCAACCCATTCATGAGAACCGTTCTCGCCAACAGTTTTCACCCAATCCTCTGCAACCCCTTCCTTTCAAAATCGACCCAAAACTTTCTTAGTATGACCTTCTCCACAAACATCTGCTTCTCCCATGCAGGAGTAATCGCTCGCCCTTCTATACCGGTCGTAGCGTCCGAGCTGGTATATATGGTCATACTGCTCTTGACTTGAATGTGTGCCATACTTGAGCTATCGTGAGGGGGTCACCGATGCCGAATTCTGCGCAGAGGTCCTCGTAGCGGGTCATGATATCAACCGCCTCTTCCACAGCATCGAGGTTGTGCGGGCGCGCGCAGACATGCACCATCGCGCGTGCTTGAAGTCCTGATGGACCTGCTCCAATGATACCAGTAGCTGTCTCTTCCGAGGTTTCAAGAGGAATATCTAACCGTGCCTTGTCAGATGCTAACGCATGCGCCGTTTGAAAACAACTTACCTGGGAGCTCCATTTCAGGTAATAGTAAAATCAGGCATCGGATTTGGTATAGAGAAAGGGAGACTGGTCGGGAACTTTCGCCAGAGATCTAGTTCAGAGATTGTTGTTTGTTCCTCCGTTGTGTTGAACCTAGAAGTAGAAGCCGCTCCCTGGACTATGCGGAGATAAAGCCACCTGACCTCAGCAAATCCAGAGCATAATCCGCCAAGCTGCGTGCCTTTAGCAACAGAATCATGCTAATCTGGCGTACAAGATCCATGAGATCACGGCAATGTCCCCGCCTGCCTTGCGGTCGAAATACGACAGTTTCCGGTGCGTTCATAGAGTAGTCTGAGCCCCTACTGAAATTCTCCGTGTTCATAAGAAACTATAGGAACACCATTGGATAGTCCGATTCCTTGACTCTCTATCAATGGCCGATTCTGCGCCCAAGCAGCATAAGATGCTCGGCGAGCGCCAACTGAGCGCGCAAGACTAGCGCCTAAATCCAAAGCATGCTTCCACTTTGACTTTCGCTACGGCCCAGCCTCTGCAGCAGCAGGAAGGAGGATCCCAACGGCGTGATTTACTGGCGCGCTCGGTAACAAAATTGCCATGCAAGACCTTGATTTCCTCGGCCGATCGTTGAAGTGTTGGCAGGGGATCTAAAGATCGCGCCTGGGATGATGAGGAAAAGGGTCGCGGGTTTCTTTCCGTTCGGGCAGAAGCTTGAATGACTTGAGGTCGACGCTGCAACAGGATCCGTACCCCAAGTTCATTAGTGCGATCGCAGGTGCGCCAAGACGGATCGTTTGTAGGACCAACTGAATTGCACCGCACTAACTACTAATTCTTCTGCAGGAGCTCGGTAGTTCCCGTGGCAATACGTTGGTATTAACCAGAGCCAGGAAGTAGGGTAATTAGCTGCAGATGAGATGCCAGAAGAGTGCGCCCGAGCATCGGCACATTGTCCTGATATATAATCAATCGCAGTAGTATACTCGGGGTTGAAACCACCTGCGCTGCGATGGCTGCGAGGGAAGAATCCAGGTCCAGCGCTAGCATTGCCTCCAAAACCAACCATATCCAGAACGATATCACCTCGTTCAATAAGGTATGCTCCTTGATCAAAACCGGAAGAAGGTTAGTTGCATTGCACCGCAAGTATCGAGAGTGGCATACTCCTCCGAAATCATATCTGGTTCTTCATGCCATGTATAATGAATATAGCAACACATCATCTTCATCTTCCATCTCATGTTCTCAGGATTGGTTTCGCCGCGGATGCCCTGCAATGATGCATGCTATTATATTAACAAATGATTAATAGTCACTTCATGTGCGACCCACCTGCAGCACCGTTTCTCGATGACCTGCCATAGGTTTCCTGCACGTTCGACAGGACGGTTTCTGACGAGCAACGGTTTCTGGACTCGGAGTTGGACTTTCAAGTTGCACGGACATTCTTCCTGATAACTTTCTGTTGAGTTACAGATTCAACTAGCTGGAGATGAAGATCATTACGGAGACGAGAAGAATGAAAGGATATTGCTCACCCGTTGCTCACTTGAGTTAAGAAGAGGTTTGAGGAGGGAACTTGCTGAGAAGTAACTTGGATTCAGCGGCTCTCATATAGCCTCTGGGGAACAAAGACACAAATGATTAATAGTCACTTCATGTGCGACAGCACCGTTTCTCGATCGCCGCTGTCCATTTCGTCGTCACCCTGAGCATCTTCTTCGTCGTCTTCCTCATTCTCGCTACAAGCTTCTTGCACAAGGTCTTCTTTGTCATCCTCTTCGCCGCCATCGTCCCAAACTTCGCCTGTATCTCATCGTCTTCCTCGTCGTCATCCATCTCTCGATCTTCATCGTTGTGGTCGCCATGCATTCCGAGTGGAGTCTCTTCACGCTCGCCTTCCATATCGCCTTCCTCATCCGAAGTGGAAGATGCAATAGATTCCGCTTTGGAACGCTCTAGTTGTTCTTTGTCTTTTCCAGGGGCCCTACTCATCTTGATGGCTATTTTGGTCCTGCGCCAAGTTTCAGTGAGCTCGAACGAGATTATTGCCAGCCAATTCGCGCATGTTTAGCAGAGAAAGCCAGAATCTCCCCAGGCCAAGGACTGCAGAGGCTCCGCCGTGCTTGTGGAGGGTCCCCCGCGGAGAAGTGCAATTACTATTAACTTTGGCACAAACAGGGATGGTTGGCCGAAAGACCAGGAAGACGAAGAGAAGTATATAATTGAGTACCAAATACAGTTGAATGGCCTTCAGCGTTACTAAGGGAGAGAGAATAAAAAGACTATTAGTTTTCGTTGAATCTGATAGTTTAAGAATATCTCTTTCCGGAATATCAAACTAAACGAAATAGCTCACTCATATGCCCTCTTCAGGATGCGCGCGGTTCATGAGGTATCGAATCATTTCTCTCCTTTCCTCGTCCTTGAAACCCATCCCAGATATACACGACCCAATAACGAGACCGGGCAGCAAAAGCATAGAACTTCCGAGATCGCCTGGCCAAGAGCCGCCATGAGCTTGAAGATTTTTAAAGAACGGATAGCTCGTTTCATACCTGGTCGGTCAATTACAGGCCTGGCAGTATTGTTCCAATACCATCGTGGCGGCACTTCGGCCCTTTTCAATGAATCTCCATTTCGGTTTTCGCTACTGGGCATATAGGTTGAAGGCATTACCTCCTGCAAGGCAAATAACTGCGCTGGTCACTGAGGGCAGCATACCACTTACAAGGCCTCCCGAAAATCGGAAGAAAGTCGGATCCATGCCTATTCGCATGAACCGGCATTAACCCAGTGCCGCTCCAATAGTTATAGCAAAGACTTACCTGAGCAATATCTTGCCTCATTCCATTCGCTCTTCCTTGAAAGGTCGGCGAGAATGGCAACTAAGGCGCATCACAAGCTTGGATGGCACACGATGTGAGAGGCGGCAGATGGGACAGTAAGCAGCTGCAAGGCAAAATATTTGATTGAAGTCTCGGTTTCTCTGTCGACAAGGTGGGCATCGATTACTCGGTGATAAACGCTGGCAAAATGGCCAGCTACGGATGAGATTGTTAGTCAATGTGCAATACAAGAAGGATTAGAATACCCACCAACAGCCATTTTGTGATCCCGGCTGACTATAAGAACAGCCGTGTAAATTTTCTTTAAACTTGAACACGGTTTCTTCCATGATCTCATGTGGCTCAAGAGAATAGAGCATCTAGTCTTGTTGGATTAGGAATGTCCGGCAACGAATGAAGAGCCTGAGTGTTGTGAGAGTATGAATTGTGATCTCGCTTGCGAGGAGAGAATGACTCTTCAGCAATGACTTCCCGAAGAATCAGAGTATCAGTCCCCAATCGACTCTGAGTGAGGTCCGAGAGCCATTCAATGATTACAGACACGACCTGTTCGCGGAAAGTATCGTATGCACGACGAATGGTGGCACCTAGCTCGATTCGTGTGATACTTTGAGCAACCTCGAGCAAAAGAGGTACCTCAGTGCTCATCTCTACGATGTCACAGCCGTGCTCGTCCATTCGATGAGCGCAGTCGGGCGCCTCGCCGCGTGTTCGTTCAGTAAGATCACACAGAAGCTTTACAGTTTCGTCAAAAGAATGTCTATCATCGTTCCAAATGACGACGCAGTACTGATCCTTCATCACCGGGTCTGCCGAACTTTGCAAGCGTAGATCAGCTTCGTTTGTGGGTACACTAGGTTCGTCCGGAGAGAAGTCTAGCGTGTCAAGGATAAAGTCCAGCGCATACCCAACTGTACGCCTTCATAGTCTTGCGTGGCTCTGGCGGTACAGGCGCGCAATATGGGTAGTTCTTCACTGGAGGAATGGCGCCAGCTATTGATTTGGAAGGTGCAGAGAGAAACAGGGGTTTCATGGCACGATATGTGATGCCCACGAGAGAGAGGCAAGCATAATTGCCAGCAGCAATCAGAACTCGAGGAATAAGGAGTTTGCGCAAAGGTGCGGGTTCTTCGCTGACGGGAATAGTTTTCGTGATGTCATCAGAGTTCGGCTCGGAGGTTCTTGAAATGCCACAACATTCGGCAAGCTCAAGTTCGCTTTACTCCGCCTAAGTTTGAAGATTCGTGATAATGAAACGGGAGAGGAGAGTGTGCAGTCTTTTGAGAAAGAGAAGCGCCACGAGCCGCGCAATCGCAAAAAAGGTGGCTGGTATAGCGCAGGGTAGGAAGTAGGGGTCTTTCTTCAAGAATTTATTGTGTCCAAATAAGTTAGGAAACTGCTCAGCAGGTCGTTACAGAACGCCACCGATTTTATATAGGTCCGATAACACCTCCGGTGGACCATTGCAATTGGCATGTACGAATATGCCTGTCTTCAAAGTCAGGGTCTGCGATGGAGAGCCGAAAATTAAGCAACTAACCTGAGCTATATTCGTTAAGTCTGTCATTTCAGCCATGATACTGTAAATGCCAAGCAATGTTAAACCGAAGCCATCACGCTGCAATCAGAAAGTAAACCTTTTTATTACCCCAATGTTTCCATCTGGTTAAGAAAGGCCGCATGTCAGGTGTGCGAACAGAGAGATGGAAGTAGCGAATACAGAGCGCGCCATTCAGACTCCGGCTGCAGGTTGCGCAATGAGTGCAGAAGGAGTTAGAATCGTAATGCGGAATAATAGATACCTCATGACAAGCCCCCAGAAAGTGGTCGGCAGACCGAAGCAATCCGATTGAGCAGTGACGTTTACGTGGAACGCTGCAGGTAATAAGACAGTGATCACACTGACAGTCAACAACGAAGCATTTATTTGTGTTCTTACTGTGCAAAGAATTAAACCTCTTCATGGTTACGATGCCAAAAAGCGCACCTGCCAAATCCTTGCTCAGAGAATCTAATACCACTGGCAAAGAAACACATTCCCAGCACGAGAACTAACCAGCGAAGATTCAACTCCAGGTGCATATCCGATGAACAAACTTGAACACTGACCACTGACGAAGATTACTATTCTGTGACAAGAGACGAAGACCTCGAGTTGAATTTTTCAAGGTTTGGGGTTATTATGAGTTGTCAGGTTATCGGGGACAAAAAGACGGGTATTCGTTGCAGTATGCGCTTATTGAGTTTGATAAGAGAGAGGATGCGGAGCAGGTGGGAGTTGACTTGTGCGCGCCGCGTCCACCTTTCCCGGTTTCTCACTTTTGTTGTGTGCATAGCTCACAATCTGGCGCAAAAACTAACAACGTCTGGTCGAACAATATTAAACGTGGACCTCGTCCGGGACAGCGCCCGTTTTTCCATGAAATAGGCAAACGCAGATATATTTCTCGTCGAGAGATACCCGACCCCATAATTTCCCAGGATAGATCCTCGAACTGGTGCGCCGCTTCTGCTCCCCACTCAGCAGCAGGTACTCCAGCTAACTTCAGATTTCAACCCCCCCCCGATCGTCCCGCCTATACCTCCAAAGAGCGGTAGCACATACCGAACGATCTCCATCGCGCCCTCTTTAGGCTCTATATATACGTTGAGGTCGATGTTGATGGAGGTTGCACCGATAGAGAGGCGAGGATTGCGCCCGCAAGAATGATCGGATGAGGATCGAGACTTGAAGATGGAAGGGTCGACCCAGCCTGACGGTAGCTCCAGATACTTGTGCTTTCGTAGTTCAGCAGCACTTGCATAGAGGCGCAGAACTTGCGACTGAAATTGAACCGGAGTCGTAGGCGTGGATGGACAAGGAAACACGTCCCACTGTTAATGGATACAGGGAGAACTGAGTTTCTTCATGTGGCTAACGAGGACTCTAACATAGAATCTGCATCAATGGCCAGAAAAATCTGTATGAGCTCACGTCGAGTGCAGTCTTGCTCTTCACCGCCGGCCATAAGGAAGAGATCGTAGACCCAACCGTCATCCAAAGCTCAAAAGTATCAAACAACAGCTCGGAGGATCCTAACCAACGCTGGATCAGGCGCGCGGGAGTGCACTGATATTCGAGCAATGATGGCATCCCCGCGTGAATCCGTTGAGCGAGGTCTGAAAACGCCTGCAATATCGACGAGACATTCACATATAGATTTGAGTGAGACATGGCGCAGGGAGTGATGTTTACCGAAAAATTGACGCGAGGGTGCGTGGTCCTTCGTACTCCGAGAGCTTGGGAAGCCCAGGCAAAGGAAGGGCTTCGAGTGGGATATCGTACACTGCCGAAGCCAAACTAGTTGGTGAAGACAAAGCCGCGTGAAAGAGGGACACTGCGCAAGCGCAGAAAGTATAGCTTTCTTCACTTTCCACAATGAAGCCGCTCATAGCGTCATCGCCAACTTCGTGTTTGAGCGAATGCTGCAGCAGCTACGAGTATTCACGTAGTGCCGTGGCAAATTGCGGTCGATTGCGTCGCTGTATACCCGCACGAAAAATGATCTGGTTGCTCAGAGAAGTAGCAAAATAGGCGGGGTTTGCTTCAGCAGACCTATCATGAGCCCAGCGACTCGAGGTATCAACTCGAATTTGGGCCTGTTAAATCATGCTAGCAAAATTCCCGGCCTTTCTGAGACAATTATCAGTGGCAGACTAAAAGCACACAAATATAACGAAGCACACCTGGCAATCCGAGTGCCTATCGACTTCGACTCATGCAACACTTCGCAAAAACACCGCTCGACCTGCATCGCGACACAAGTCCAACGAGTAGCCCTCCAAGCCCGAGACGAGCCGTTGAACTAGACCGCCAATGCCACAAAGTACAGATTCAGTGCATTCGGTGAGAGTAAGTTTGAAGGCATAAGTTGAAAACAATTGGTTGCAGTTATCTGACTAATGTTACTCCTCAGTACTCAGTGATGACTCATTAGGTTCCCGGTCATCTGACTAACCTGTGGCATTGCCGCGCTTCTTAAGCTACTACTAGCAGCGCAGCTTAAGGCCCCTCTTAAGGCTCCAACCCCGGACCAACCGTGCCATATAGTATACTGTCTCGCGAACGCCAATAAATCAGGACTCCCAGTTATACCAGAGCCCTTCCAGCCTGGAAGAAAGGTCTGGCTCTGTACAGCCAACATAACGACGACGCGCCCTCACAAAAAATTGGACCAAGCGCTGGATTGGGCCATGCTGTCATGAGGTGTCCCTTTTTCTGCCCTCCAGAACGCTTCCGCGCTATAACGAACAAAGCGCACGCATGAATGGCTCAACCTTATACCGAACACGTGAAACTCCTATTTTGTCAACAGCCCCTATCTAGGACTTGATGCGCTGCCATACCTAGCGACGCGTGAATATCGCTACTAAGACCGAGCCATTTCAGGTCACGTAGATGCATATAGTGACTCCATTAGAATCCTTTCACTGCATGTAAACTCTGTACTCGAATAGCGCCAAGGCATTGGCTAAATAAATCGTCCTTATCTCTCTATTTCTTTGTTTCAAGTCTCGTCTCTCGTCTCTCAGTCTATTTTCTCGCTATTTCTCATCTTTCGTCGACTCCACTTCAGCTTTTATCTCATTGCGCTACTCGTCGCTACTCATACCACTATCTCAAGACTTGTCTAGGTCAAGCCGTCGTCGTCAAAGTTCTGCTTAGCGGCATTGTCTCGGCGTTCTCATCGGCGCTCGCTACATGTATTATCTCATCTTTCACTGGTTATTTACGAGGCTTGGACAATTCGTCGAGGTCTTGACCGTATTTAGCCAATCCTCCGCTCCCAGTTCTAATGACGACGAGTGGACATGTCGACAACGACAACAGCGGCTACGGCCACTGAGGCTGCTACCATGGAGCAACCAGCGCAATCACAGCATAGCGAAAGCGCAACCACGCCCACTCTTGGCGTGCCACACACTTCCCAGCGAGATAGCGACACTCGCATTCCGTTTCGTCATAGCGACGGCGAACGATCGTTGTTCACTGGACCTGGACGTCGTCTAGAATCAGAGATTCCACGAAGAGGTCATGGCGCTATACGTTCACGAGGTAGGGCACGAGCAAAACTAACGGGTTTCGCTATCGAATATTCGAGACGCAGACGCTGATCGCCAAGCTGAAAGCTTGCGCAACCTCCACGAGTTCCTGAAGAAAGAGATCGAGAAAGCGAACGTCGCTGCATCGCGAAACGCGGAAATGTCACAACTCCCAGTTATACCAGAGCATTTTCAACCTGGAAGAAAAGTTTGGCTCAGTACCACCAACATAACGACAACGCGCCCTTCCAAGAAATTGGATCAAAGTCGCGTCGCCATCCCACAAATCGACACGTCCAGTATCACGCTAAGTGGACAGGGTATAGCGACGAGCACAACTCGTGGGTAATGTGGTTTGACATGGCCGGCGCTATGGATATGATGAAAGAATGGCACGATCGCAACCCACGACGAGCGCAACCTACCTTGGAACAGTGGGCTCGTGTTGAATCGGAGTCGCAATCTCGCGATGCCGAGGATACATTTAATGACTTACAGGGTCACTAAGAACATAGCGAAAGTGTACGAGTATATTTTATTGACATCAAAGAAAACATCTAGACGTAAATCTGCATAAAAACAAGACAAAAAGCAAGAAAACTATCTACCAGGACCGATTACTCCTGACGCACACGCTTTCCTGCCCTATCGTCATCAGCTAAAGACTCCACTTCCTCGACACCTCGCTTTTCCATTCTAGGCTGATCAAGAGCGGCATCCCTTTGACTTGAGGTGTCAACATCGTCACCAGCATTGGTGGAGCCACTAGGCTCAACATTCAACATTGACGCCCCCTCAACTGTCACATCAGGAACTGCCGGCGCAACAGAGGAAGAGGTATTGCCAGCGGATGAGGAAATAAGCGCTTGAGTGCTAGTGTGTCCAGGTTGACGTTGGAGAAATTGCTCGAAGGTCGATGCGAATAGTAACGACGGTGGCTGGCCCTGAATAAACCCAGCCAGTTGCTCTGCTCGGGGATGGCGAGCAGGGTCACCAATCGCGTCAGACTCTAAGACGGCACGATACTCGTCGCGATGATAGTAGCGCGATACAGCGGCCTGTGTTCGCGATAATCCTTCACGAAGAGCGGCAACCATATCGTTGACTAGAGAAACGAAGGGGCGCAGAGAAGAGTCGTCTGAAACGAAAGGAAGCGCAGAAGGAAGCTCCAACGCTCGTTCCTCCAATAACCGTTGCAATACTCGAAGGCAAGCTGAGGGGTTAGCGGCGCGCAAACCTTGCAACGTCGAAGCAAATCTGGCGCAACGCTCCTCCAGTTCCGCAACACGATTGAGCGAAGAAGGAGTGAACCCATAAACTGCATCCAGTTCAGCCATGGCGAGACCATACTCCTCGCGTAGTCGAAAGAATTCATCGGATAGGTCAAGATGGCGCCCCTCACATTCCTCCATCAAATTGCGAGTGCCAGCCAAATTGTTGGCAAGCAAATGACATACCCCACGGACATGCTCGTAGTCGACGTCACGACGTGCTATTTTAGCATTGGCCCAGCGCAACTCTTCAAGCAAAGACAGGTTGTTCCGCCTCACTTCTAGGTATGAAGACAATAAGGCCGACACTTCTGGACGAGCGTCGGGCGGATAGCGCAAGCGCAATTCAGCAGATTCAATGTTAAATGCTTGGGTGGGGCGCCAGTCCAAGTCTCGAGCATAACCCTGAAGGTATCCTCGTTCACGCTCGAGATAGCGAATTCGTTCTTGTGCTGCAGCCAAGGCATCGCGAAGTGATTGAACCTGAGTCTCGACATCGTCCTGTTCGTTGGATGGGTCGATAAACACGCCCAGGTCGTCAGGAGAGCGCGGATCCACTTTTACAACGTTACCAGACATAGTGGAAGAGTTAAAATTCCCAGACTGCGGCTGCTAAAACATCAATTTAAATCAGCACAAGAATAGAAAAACGAGACACGTAGAAGGAATTTCACCACCTTGTTTGACTGCACCTCCTCAGAACGTGGCTGCCGAAAAGTGGGATCTGCGATGGCCACTGCATCCGCGGCAACGTGCATAGATTGCCGAAGAGCTGCGACCGACGGTGCCAGCAATGCTAGAACATCAGAAGAACTGGCGACAACTCCATCTAGTCTTCTTCTCACATCAGCTTGGTGACCGCTATTACGAGAAGAACCTTGAATGAATTCTGGAACGATCGGGAGAGGATGGCCTAACAATCCCGGAACAGCAGTAAACGAAGCCACAACGCCAGCCGCGGGAGGTGTTGAAGGGGGCATCTCATTGGCCGCTACAGCTCCCTCATCGACCGGTACTGGATCGACTTCCATTGGAATTGCGCCACTGACTCGACCCTCAGAAGTGCTGGGTGGCGCTGACACGGCAGGTTGCGAAGAAGCAGCTACAACTGGAGGCGCTACATCCTCAGACATAGAGATTGCTACTGTCGATTGTTGAACAGGCACTGATACACGCTCGTCATCACGATATGGCGCCGATACCACCTCAGAGGAAATAGAATGCTCTGGCGATGACGGGGTAGCAGGTGCAAACAACGGTAGCTCCGTGCTACTGGACCCTTGAGGCATAGGATCAGAAGTGCTCGGAACCTTGAATGGCATAGGTGGAACAAGAACGTAGGGAACCCGTTGCGCAGAACCCGCAGCAGTCGACGAAGAGGCGTTAGCATGACTATCTGGCACGTTCGAAGGGCCGTATAGGGAAGGAATACTGGACAAGTGGTCCAAGCACTTCGGATGGTCCTCTAATCGGTTGCTGGAGCGTGTCAAGGTGTCGGAATAGGCAAGAATGTCATCCAGTCGAGGAGTAATCGAGGAAGACAGGAAATGACCCCACTCCTCATCACCATATAGCGCCTGAATGAAGAATCAGCACGACGGACTACGGAAGTGGGTAGACCACTGACCTCAAACTCTCGACGTACATCCCGACTGAAAGCGCCAGTGGATCGCATCGTCTTAAGGAACCGAACTATGTCGGTGTGCGTACAACGCTTCTTTGAAGCCTTGCAGGCCGTACAACTAGCCTTGCCAGCCCATTCCCAACAACAGGATTGACCTCGACGTTCGCAACTGCGGCAAGGAGGCTACAACAAAAAGCAGTCAGTATAGAAGGGTATTCAGGGCAAAGGAATTGACCTACAAAGTAGCGACCAACACGATTAACCCAGTCCCGGTTCAAAGGCATCTCAGTATACCGATTGAACAATCCAGCTAGGGTTGCCTTGATGCTAGGCAGCAAACTCGTTCCCTTTTCGCGATAGCTACCTCCCTTGAAAGATAGCGCGTCAGACGCAGGAGGCTCCACGCTGGGGGATGCGTAATTTTCGCCAGGTTCCACACGAAGCACCACTTTCTTCACGTTACTGAAAGGTTTCGGTAGCGCAGCAGCCCCACCAAAATACACTCGAGGGCCAAAATACACTCGAGGGCGCGGGTGCTGGGGAACCTACGAAACGAGATCAATGGACATCGTAGGTAGCATTACGCTATGAGGAGTTTACACTCACTGTCGCTTGACGCTTCCCTTTGGCTTTCTCAGAAGGCTTGGGATCCCGCAAGTCCGATTCGCTGAATAAATCATCCGACTCTTCCCCAGATTCGTGCACTGACATTGGCTCAATATCCATCACAATGGAAGCGTTTTGAGCGGTGGGAACTAGAGCCTCGACAAGTTGGCCAAGGTCAAGAGCGCCAAAACCAGGGACTTGATAGCCGCGCCAGTCAATTCGGTTCGCTACACGAGATGGGTGAAACGTTGACGAATCGGCCTCCACTATTGCGTAGCCAGGAAGTTCTTGGCCATTCGCTACGCGAACAACCGAAAGCCAGTCGATGTCTAATGACCCCCGCACCAGAGGACGGTATAGACCGTGCCTAGGAGCGTCATCCTCGGCTTGTAACCAGTCCAGGTACGAGGTATCCAGCCATCGTTCCAGGAAAAACGCCTCCAACGGCGGTATCACGAAGTTGGCGGTCCCCTGTTCGATTTGCATCTCTAAGGCTAGGAAATGAGGATCCGCTTGTTCGGCGACACCAGAAAGTCGAGTTTCACGCTCCAGATCTGTTTCTCCCTCTCTGATAGGAAGACGATTCAATCGAGTATCAAATGCACGGCGAAAAACCTGAAGTTGATGTTCACGCCGCTCCCTGACTGCCACAGTAGTAGATGCAGCCGGCGCAACACGTGGGTTTCTTGAGGACGACATAAGGCGGAAGCTGGAGCGTAGAGAGATGAAACATAGGGCACAGAAAACGAGTGGACTGCAAAGAACGACGAGGTGACACTGTGAAGGAGTAGCGCAACAGCGACACAAGCGCCCAAACCTTATTAAACACGTGGTTATAGCGCCCACTCACTGAACAATCAATCCAAACACCTTCGCGCCATTTCCTGGACAGCCCTAGAATTCCATCGAGGGGTCAGATTATTGCCTTCGCGCCATTTCCTGGACAGCCCTAGAATTCCATCGAGGGGTCAGAATATTGAAATTGCTCTTATCGCGCTACTCATCACACGTTCCCCCTTCGCCAGGGCTTCATTTGCGGTTGCTTGAATTTCCACGGAGTATCGCTAGGTGAACCTCGACATTGTAAGCTTGTACTTGTTTCATCACGTGTACATGCCTGTCCAGTTTACATAAGTATATATTTATATATACAACCATATTTGAACGGTGAACTTTCGACCCACAACCGCGCGTCGCTCGTCGCTCCAGTTTAGAACGCCTTATAGTCTCATATTCAGCCAATTCCCACTACGACCGCTCATCAGAATGCCCCTCATAGCAACATGGAAATCGACGCCGCCTTCGTCGAGGTACCAACCGATGGTTTCCTGGACACATATCTCCCCTATCGCATTGATGATAATGCCTACCGCACTTGTCTGGACACGCTTAGAATGAAGAAGCACCTCACCAAGCGTGACTGTTGGAGTGATTTTCCTACTCATCTCCCGCAGAGCGGAGCTGAATTCCATGGGGGAAGAATATCGCGAATAGTCGACCACATTTGCGAAGCCTATTCCGCAGGCAGCAATGAACATCCTTTCACAATGTTCAGACATTGTCCCAATCATACCACCACGCCTGAGGTCAAGGACGCCTCGTTCAAAGCCGACGCTTTCTTCCAGCTTAAGCACTCGACTGTTCCGACGCACAGGATTGGCCCACATGATAAGACATTCTCTGCTGACTTGGTCGCCAATTGGGAATTTAAATTACAGATGACATTCGACTCTATGAAGAATGTAAGCTCTCTCTTCTTGTTGTATTTGTTATAATTGACGCCCTTCTTCTGCTAAGAATCGTCTGAAAGTAGTCGGTGCAGCCACGCACTTCATGTCCAATGACCCGCGCCGGCTGTACACCTACTCGGTGCGCCTATTTCTCATTACCCTTTCGCACCCTTCTGACAAACAAAATAAGGTGTCGATTGAGGGATACAATGTGCGCCTCTGGTACTTTTCACGGTCTCATGCGGTGAAATCTAAACCGTTCAATCTTCGTACGGTAAGTTACTATTTGACGTGATTGATTAGTCCCTCATTGCCTTCTGGACAGGATTCCGAGCTTTTCATCAAGTTTGTTATTAAGATGTCGTTTGCAAACGAGATGCAGCTTGGCTTCGACCAAACCGTCACGCGCTGCCGCGGGCTAGATGATAAGCTTTATTATGTCTACAGAATTAAGGACCGATGTTTCAAGACACTCGCTTGCCTCTCATCATATTTCGCGGCTACTATACCTGGCCGTGCTACCCGAGTTTGGTTAGTCCGGGAGCTTGATGCAGAGGGCAAGGAGGTCGAGGGTTCCCAACCTTGTGTGCTGAAGGATTATTGGGTGGACGAAGGAGACACGGAGATGACCATCCAGGGACAAATCTTCCAGGAGCTGGATGCCCTGTCCCAGAGTGGGAACATACCCGCTGATCATCTTCCTTCCGATAAGGAAGAAGAGCACGAATTGCGGGCCTCTCTGGCTCATTACAAAGACTATTTCATCACCGTCGAATGCGAGGAGGTGATTATAGGTCAAACAACCATACCCATTCATCCAGAAAACATCCGATGTCGTGTAGTTGAAGACGATTCCGGCAATCACTCAGTCTCCCGGCCTCGACGGGATAAAGGCAGTTCCCGAACCGGTCACAACGGGAATTTGTCCCTTTTTGCTCCCGTTTCTGCCCCTGCTCTTGTTGGTGATTTTGAGTGTAAGCAGCACCGCCGCCTCATTTACAAAGAGTGTTGTAAAACCATTGCTCAACTCTCAAGCGTTGGAGAAATTGGTCAGGCGTTGTATGATTGTGTGACCGGTGAGCTGAAATCTTGTCTTTGCTTTCAGCGGTGCTAATAAACTATCTAGCAGTACATCTTTTGTACCTCATAGGATATGTACACCGTGATATAAGCACTGGAAACATTTTTTTCAATGGCATGGGAAAACTTGGCAATTTTGAGTATGCTCAGCGTTTTAATCGGTCTCCTGATGACGCAGCGGGAGATACCAAGACCGTCCGTGTTCTTTTTTGTCATGTGTTCTTCTTCTTACAGATAATCTACAGGGGACACCAGCATTCATGGCGGTTGAAGTTCGGACGGGTGCATACACAGTTAACTTGGCATCACCGCTGCTCAATCTCGCCTTCGCCAAACAACCGCCGCTCCCGCTAGTGCATAGCTTTTTGCACGACGTAGAGTCGACATTTTGGCTTGCGCTGTGGCTTTTCACCACACAAACTACCCTTCGACCACCACCTCCCACAGATAAAGCTCTGAAAAATCATCAAAACTCGCTGGATCAAGATCTCTTCCCTCCCACAGCACAGTCTATCCATCGTGCTGCTGTTCTCATGTGGGGTGCACTTGACCAGACATTATTCACCTTTTTCTGTGACGCGCCAGACGAGCAGGCTGCTATTCACGACATTTTTTTCCAGTTTGCTGTGGCCTTGCACAATTCTTATGGGTTTGTGAACAGCCTGCATGTTCATGAAGAGCATGTGTATGCGGACTGTTTCCGCATGGCTAAGACTGCCTTCAAGGAGCTGGGGCGGCGATTTCAATCTTGGGTGGTACACTCACTTTTGTCTGCACATGGCGGTCAGACCATTTCAAAGAAAAGTGCAGTCCCCATTGACAATGACAATCTCCTTGCTCCCACCAACAATGCAGGTGATGAGGAGCTAGACATATCACACCGGCGCCAGGGTCGTCGTGCTCCTTCGCGCTATCGGCGCGCAACCAAGCGTGTCCGGAATGGTGGCCTGGAGAAACGTGCACAGAAGAAGGAGAAGGGTGCTTGGAAGAAGGAGACGTTGTAGCAATGCTGCTGGAGATCATGTGGGAGTTTGTTGATTCCCATAGACAATGGTCTATCCAGATGATGTTTTGTATGCTACTTTCTCAAATGACTATAGATGTTTTTACAGTATAATATGCAAACCAAATAAGGGACAAAGATGATGTCTCAGCAGCTCACGAGTTCCCAACACAATTGGCGCCTTTGCGCCGCTTAACCGCTTGCGCCCAATCGTTGAGACTCAGACTTGGGTGGGCCGCTGGGCTGGCTTCAGCTGGTGATGTCAATGTGGTTCGGATGCGTTGTGTGGGCGCCAGACAGTTGAACTGGTTTAGATTGAACGAGTTAATATACAGATCAACAGATCAACATTCAAAAATATATTGCAAGCAAACGCCATTCTACATTGTGTCTCAAGAAATTGATATTTGGTCACAAGTGTACAGCGCAACATATTTCATTGACATACAAACATATTTCATTGGCGTGCAGTAATATAAGGCGCGCAAAACTTTCATAATTACAGCAAACGAAGATCTTGCAAAGTGGAAAGTAACCCTAGGCCCATCTGCCAACGTTTGCGCTTTCTAATCTCCTCCTTCTCAGCTTGTTTCTTTGTGAGGCTGGCAAAATAGTCCTCCGCAGTCCTGAAACCATAATCAACCCATCGAAAAAGCCCACCGGCAGAGAACTGAGTAAACGAATAGCGCCTTTCATTCTTTCTGACACGGGTGTTGGAATGGCGGCATACAGCAGAAGGAATACCAATGACAGACCCAGGAGGAAATTCGATCACCTTCTTCAACTCCCAAAGTATGATATGGCCGCCCTTCCTGTAGTCGTAACGGCCCAATGCCCAGATAAAGCACAGGCCGAACGGCAAATTCGCGTAGTCTCTGTGCGGTAGACAAACTGTATGGGGACCGAAATTGAACGCGGCGGCAGAGAACACACTATTTTTGAATACGCGAACCAAAGAATGGTCGCTGGCCAATAGTCTTGAAAGGTGATCAGAGTAATACGTGTATAGCCTAGGCATCCAGCTTTTAAAAACCCCTTCAAGTTTGTTAGTATGCGCCAGCCAAAAAAAGTTCGCAAAATTCACCTGTAGTAAAGCCAGAGAGCCGCTGGAACGACCAATGGTTTGTCAACTGCCTCAAGATTTTCGTGTTGGCCTTGTTATGCTTGAGATTGCCAGGACACTAAAATTACGCTAAGTTTAGATCGAGCGAGAGGAGACGAAACCTACGGTCTGACCGCCACCAAACGATATACCAGCTGAGAGCGCCGGGAAAGCTCCACGGCGGTGATTTGTTTGCTGTGAGGAGAAGGAGCACTTCGGGCGTAATTTTTCCAGTAGGTTTGATGCAGCACGGACACACTTGTCCCATGCAGGATCTTCTGGGTGACCGATCAAGAGAGAAAAGGCACGATTTTCTTTATCAACAAGGGGAATGCATGTTCTGAGAAAACTACAGTGTAAATGTATGACGTTGATTTAGAAAATGAACACATACTTCGAGTCCCAAGTTACAAGATCAAATTTAAACTTTGAGTCAGGTCCTACCACCTCGTGCAGCCAATACGCCCCGTCGCTCATATCGATATCCGTGTCTTCATCATCATCATCATCCCGAAGAGCAACATAGGCAGTAGAGGCAGTACGTGCATCATCGGCCATAGAGAACTCGCATGGCAGAGGCTGCGAATCGGCGACGTGTTTGTTCTCGGAGACAGGTATTGCTGGAATGTCGTCGGCCTCCTTAGGCTCTTCTTCCGTACGCTTCTTCTTTCGATTACGCTTGCTAGAGGCCTTCATGCGATCTCTCTTGCGTTTCGCAGTGTTGGAAAGAGACAACGAGGAAGGAGTTTTACCAGGGACCGCCTCGGACGCGTGTATGACCGGGCTAGAAGGTGTAGATGTAGGTGGGGAAGAAAGTGGGGAAGAAAAAGGGGAGAGTTCGGGTGTAAGGGGGAGCGAGGACCCTGCTGAAGTAGGTGCGTCATCCAGGTAGTCTAGTTCGCCTTCGTGAAGAATCGATTGAAGAAGAGCAGAGGAGAAATCAAAGTCGTGTTCGATGATGTATGCGGACGTCTTGAGTTCACGAGCAACATCTAGGAAACGCGTCAGTATCCGAAAGAATGTAGTAGATATCGGCGAAAAACGAAAATTCATCCGCAGAGAAGGCACAAAAGAGAAAACGACATGTCTTTCCTCGAATTCCCGTGGCGCGAGTATTCAAGGACGACCGTGCCATCAACTCCTCGCACATCCTCCAAGATGAACAGGGGAGCGTGAGGTAGATAATCAGGTAGAAAGACTCGCCTGGATTCAATTTTAACTTGATTTTCATGGAAATACAAACAGGTTGATGAACGCAAGACTAGAACAAAGTTGTTTCGAGTTGAGCGCACGTGCGATTCAGTCATGTGAGTCAGCGACTTGCGCCGAACTGATTTAATTTTCTCATTTTATGTCAATACTATAGCTAGTTGACCTGGACAATGGTGTCAAGCTTCCTCGTTCAGACCTGTCACTCAAAGAATTACACGCTTTGAAAGGTAGCGAAAGTCGTGAATTGAAAGCGCTCTCAGTAAGGTTTCTGATATATTCTTGCTTCTGTATCTCACTAGCCCAGGGAACGCCTATGTACATTCCTTTGGACCTCATTAGGCCGATACAGAGTCGATACATCGATCGACTGGTATCAACGTTGTTTTGTTTTGGATCTTCTCAGAAAATTCAACACAATGCAGACCTTTAGCCCAGGCGGCCACAGTCCGAAACCACCGCCTATTGCAATCCAGTGTATGACGGCGGGGCAAGCATCATTTGTTCTTCGCTCTCTTGCTGTATGGGCGCTATCCCACCCAGATCTCAGTGTGGCAGAGCTACGAGACTTTCAAGGTTTCAAAGACTTGTGCGATGGAAGGCCGCACACAATACTTTTTTGGCATTAGACTCGGTCGACGGGTGGGTGTGTTCATAAATAGGTAAATCTCCCAACCAATCGTTGGTATATCATCACTTACAAAGTGGATGTACAGCTTTAAAGCTTTTGAGAATCCTCCTTTCTTTTCTCTCCACCGTCGAGCCCAGGGGGCCTCTACCCTTCACTTCCCAAAACCCTTCATCAGGCCTTTGCTTCCTATCCAACGCCAAAAATCGGAGGGGCAGACGGTGCAAGGAAGCTAGCAAAAGAACCGAAACAAGAAGCGCCAGAACAAAAGGGCCAAACACCGCTGAAGATATTCCAGCACGCCCGTCCACTCATGCGAAACACGGTACTCCCGTCATTCGATCGCCTTTGTCAATGGCCGATGACACCCCTGTCGCGTCGACAACCCATGTTGGTCTCAGAGATGAGGGAATCGATTCTGCACACGGTGCTTATTGGCAGGAAATGATTCAACTTTGATTTGGTGAGATGTGAAACCGGGTGAGTTCTCACCATGTATTGCTCTCTCCTCACTGACTGGAATCATTTAGAACCTCTGTCCCGTTCTCGGACACAGAGGATCGTGTGTTTTCTTTGCTGGTGTGCCCGGAAGAGAATCCCAGCTGGCAGAAGTGTGTACAAGTATGTTCGAGAAGTGTCGTTCGAAACGCACGTTCACTGCTGCGCAGAAAGAGCATGGTCGGGGTAGATTTCCAGCATTGTCATATGGAATTTCTTTTGGCGGTGGCCAAACGGTAAGGACACGTTGGCTTTTCTCGTCGATAGCTCTAACAAGACCCCAGCATCCTGGCGATCTCGTGCATAACACACGTAACACACAACTTTTGGAGAAACTTTGCGGCCATTGGGCATTTAAACGACTCTCCGGCTTCTCTACTGGTGCGAATTCTTCACCAATGCCGTTCCGTTCTGACGTTACTCATTCTTTCTTAGGCGTATTCAAGACTTGGTTCCCAAAATTGTACGAATATCATTCCGACCACTTTACTCGACTTCTTAACAGCACTCTCTTCCGCATCTGAGAATAGCGTCTTCGCTGCGGCGGCGTTCAACTTTGGGCCGCAGACAGAGACATTGCCTCACATTGATTTTGCTAATCTGCTTTTTGGGGATGCTTCATCTGGAGCCTGGGGTATTTCGATGCGACGAAGGGCCGCCATGCCATCCTCTGGGATCTGAAAACAGTTGTGGAATCTCTACCGGGTTCTGTAATTGTCATCCCTTCAGGAGCTTGTCGTCACTCAAATACACCAGTCCAGAAAACGGAGTTTCGGCATTCGTTTACTCAGGATACTTTGATGCATCAGCTCAAGTATGCATATGTCTCGGACACAGTGAAGGTACCCTAACCATTCCCATTTTCAAACAACTTTTCGTGTTTCTCATTTTTCAGCTTACGCGAGGCATCTACCGTATATCAAGAAATTTCCGGCTGTATTCACGCAAATATATAAGGAGCATGGACTCGAGGGCGGGAATGTCATTGGACTAGGATCAGGAATTGGCGAGGCTGGTAAGGAAGCTTTAGCGGCGTGGCCAGGTCAATTTTTCGTCGTTCGAATAGTTTGAGCGAGCCTCACCTATCACATAGGTGGACTCGAAATTGGAGGAGGCATTACCGAAGAGAACACAAATTTGTGGCTAAAACTTGAAGCAGGTGCTAGTAAAGTTGTCTCATCCCTTCCAAAGCGAAACCTCATTGCAATGATGGTAGTAATGGTCTTATCTATTCCCAAAAGCAAAATCTTCGCTAGAAAAGCTGCAACGCATCTCCCCAGACGTTGGAAAGTTTTGTAGTCGATGTGAGTTAAGAGCAACCGCCTGACTCGAGAACGCCACGGCTCAATATGATGAACAAATGGCATGATCCAAGGTCCGCTGTTGCAACAGACATGGATCTATGTCCCTGGAAGAAAGTAATGCATCTTTAGCGGTGTTTGGAGGGGGGCGACTACTACTCCAGCCTATTTGTTGTTCATAGCCTCACTAGTTTTCAACTACGAAATACAGATACTTCGAACAATGTCCAATATCACGTTTCTTTAATTTCACGATGGTGCACACATATCGATAACCTAAAACCTAAAGAAGTCGAGAAGTGGACAGCCGCGTGGTTGAACTCCGAACTTCCGAACTTCCGGTGAGTTTCTTTGTGTCGGCTGAACCATCGATCATTGCCCTTTGTTCTGAACGCATACTCGAATTTTGTACAACCTAATTATGTCTGGTCCTCACCCAACAAAACGACAGCGGGAGGAAAATCCCGATCTTCCAGCTGACTTCCACAAGTCGAATAAGGAATCGGCTGTACATGTATATATGTCGACTGCTATACTATTTCTAACTGAGAGAATTTTTCAGGCTTCCTCGGTATCCAGTGATTCAATGCCTTCCCCAGGACCCAATAATCCTGCACCTACTGCGGGCCAATCTACTTCATCCGATAAAGAGGTTGTTCCTCTCCCTTCGCGCTTGAAAAATCCACGATACACGCGGGAGGAAAACCCCGTCGTATTGCGCGCGCGCGAATTCACCAGCTCGAATCCGCTCTCGTTTCCAATATTCCCTCTGACGATGATAGGGACATTGCTCACCTCCGAAGCCAGGTCGACAAACTGCAGGCGCTGCTCGCCGAAAGAGATCAAGAGCTTGCTCAGAACGCTTCTCAGCGAAGCACTTCAACTTGGTCGCAGAAGGAGATGACGACCCTTCAGGTCCGCATCCAATCGTTGATATACATTTACATTTAAATTCCATTTAAATATAATTGACCAGGCTGAAAATCTCAAGTTACAAACACAAATCACTTCACTCAGCCAAACTAATGCGCAATTACAAGAACAACATCGTCGAGCAGAAAGCACCATGAAAGATATGGAGACTACAAAAGAGATGCTTCAAAAAAAATTAGAGGGCGACAAGAGGCATATTCTGGAAATGCGAAGGGGGCGCGATAGATCGAAATCTCCAGATGCCATGATGAAAACCCTTCGGTCCGAAAACGCGAAGCTCGAGACAAACTTGCGTGAAGCCAAAGACTTACTTTCCACCGAGCAAGCTATTGTAGTTGAGCTGCGCAATCAAAAGAAAGAGTTAGCGGTTAGTGTCTAGTTTTTCGTCCGCTGCTAATCTCACCGACCTGTAGGACCAGCTAGCCTCCATGGTGATGTCCAAAGAGGACCATACCGGGAACCTGCCAGAGAAGAACGCCGCCCCAAACATGTTGCATGAAGAAAGTCGGACAAGTGTAATGGCTTCCGAAAACGCACTGCTCGAGACGAAACTGCGTGAAATTAAAGAATCACTCTCCGCAGAGCAAGACGTTGTTGCTGAGCTGCGTAGTCAGAGGAATGAGCTAGAGGTTAGTACTTTAATATCATACCAGCTTGCTGAAGTTCGAACCTGCTTCAGGACCAGCTAGCTTCTATGACCGCTTCGAAGGAGGATGAAGTTCGGGAATTGCAAGACAATATTAGTGCTTTAAAAACGTCCATTGAAGAGACCCGATTATCAGATAACAAACTGGGATCCGAAAACGCACGATTGCAGACGGATTTGCAGGCACTCAAAGAATCACTCTCCATCGAGCAAGGTGTTGTCACTCAGCTGCGTGGTCAGAAGACCGAGTTAGAGGTTAGTTTCTTAAGATTATCCTGCCACTGAATTTACCGGCCTGCTTCAGGGGCAACTGGCTTCCATGACCGCTTCAAGGGAAGAAGTTGGGCAACTTCAAGAGAAAATCAGCGCTCTAAATATCTTGCTAGATGTTAGTGTTTCAAGATGATCCTGACGTTATACTTACCAATCTGCTTCAGAACCAAACTGCTTCAAGAGAGGAGGAAGTTCAAATCTTGCAAAAGGAGATCAGTGGTCTAAACGCCTCTATCGAAGAAATTCGGTCATCCAGTAATATATCAATGCAAACACTGGATTCTGAAAAGGCACTACTGGAGACAAGTCTGCGTGAACTCAGAGAATCGCTCTCCGCAGAGCAAGGCACTGTCGCTGAGCTGCGCAATCAGAAGAGCAAGCTAGAAGTCAGTAATTCAAACAAAATACTCATTGCTGCAGCTTATGGGCCTGCTTCAGAATCTGGCTTCCATGTACAGGTCCAAAGAGGAAGAAGTCGAAAGGCTGAGAGGCGAAATTTCCGCTTTGCGAAGATCACTGGAAGAACGTCAGGTAGGTGTAGTACGGCTCTCCTGTGTCGTGTCAGAGTGTCAATTATACAATCCTGAGTATAGGTGTCCGAAAAGCCAGCAAGTAAGGAGCAGGACGGGAAGCATAGCGATGCCGCCCTGGAAGAAGTGGTGGCGAACAAGGCGGAAATGGAGGTTAGACTCAAATCTACTTCCAGATTTTTCCTTTTTTATGGCATTTCCCTAGGCTAAGCTCAGTGAAGCTGTCGACAATCTAATGCAATTGCAGGAGAAATACAACGAGCTAGATATGATCCACCAGTTGACATCAGTGAGTTCGACCACCCTTTCCCCTGAGAATGATGTTCTAAAATGTGTGTAGGATGAGGTACAGGGATTGAAAGAAAACGAAGTGCGTGGTGATTATGCTTGGTATCTTTGCAGCCTCTGAAACATTGAACTACAGAACACCATCGCACAGCTACGCGTTACCAATGAAGAACTTCAAGTTGAGTTAGAGTCTTTGAAATCGGAAGCTAGTGTATGTCTGGTCTGATGCACTCTTATCTTCACTGATTCATGGCGCTCATCAGGAGCTGCAAAATCAAATGAAGGTTTCAAAGTCACGTGCGGTCAGTTTTTGCACCGCCCCTATGATTAGGCGCCATTTACCTTATTCTTTAGACGAAGCTGCTTGAATCTAATCAGACTTTGAAAAAGGAGCTCACTGTGCGTCTTTTGATATAACTCGTTGGATACTGAATCTGTTTGTGACAATTATGTAGGCAAACGATGCGCGAATAATTGAACTTCAAGGCGAGCGAGATTCTTTGAAGGTGCAGCTAGGAGCAGGAAAGCAGGAAAGCGACAACCTCAAGAACAAGATTGCAAGCCTTGACGAGCAGTACCAAGATAAGATACAGGAGAATGAGGTGCAGCTAGGAGCATTAAAGCAGGAAAGCGACAACCTCAAGAAGAAAATTGCAAGCCTTGACAAGCAGTACCAAGATAAGATACAGGAGAATAACGCACTACTCGTGCGTTTACTTGAATGTGGTTCTGTGAATTTACTCTCAACGGTTGTCATATTCTGCAGGTTACAAACCAGGGTCTCCAAAATAGAGCTGCAAAACTTGACGATGCGATCACAGAGAACACAAGCTTGCGCGTACGTTTTTTGAGTCTATACCGTTAAATTTCTCAATGCCTGGCGCGTTTGGCAGCTTGAAACCCAGAATCTGGGTGCAACAATACAAAACCTCAATGAAAAAGCTGCGAGGCTGGATGAAGAGCTTGTGGCCGCACGTTTGGACGGTCGAGTGGAAAATTTGGAACAAGAAAAGACACTTTTGACTCAGGAGCGGGACAAATTGAAGCGAGATATATTGGCTTTGCGAAATGGCTATGATGAACGGCTTCGCACCTCACAGACAGAGAAGGGCGAACTCCAGGTAGGCTCTGTACTTCTCTGCCATTACAATGTCCGCTCAACTCCAGTAGACCCTGATCTCCAATCTACGAGCAACC
The DNA here is from genome assembly GCA_028554645.1 of Omphalotus guepiniiformis. NCBI lineage: Eukaryota > Fungi > Basidiomycota > Agaricomycetes > Agaricales > Omphalotaceae > Omphalotus > Omphalotus guepiniiformis. Next base: position 80,118 of record JAQOOI010000020.1, read on the forward strand.
CTGGAAGAGGATAGACAAACACTCCAGAAAGCGAATACAGCTTTGACTGTGAGACTCATCCCTTTGCATAGCGTTACCCAATGATCTGACACCTGCAAAGGCTGGATTAGATGCTGAGAAGTCTCAAAATCAAGCTCTCGTTACCGAACTAGAAGATTCCAAAGTGAGAGGGACGGCGTATCTAAACACTTTGACCTTACTGACCCCCCATTCTCCTCCTGGACAACAGACAGCAGTGAAAACCCTCCAAACTGAAATCTCCGAGTTGTCTGCAGTGAGTCTGCTTGGTCATTTACTCCTGAAATCGACTCAAGCCTTTTGGTATCTCAGGCGAAAGAGGCACAGGTAGGTCACATGCTCCCGCATCAGATTTCGATGACACTGACTCCAGTATTCTCCGTGTACCTGGAAGGAGAACACAGCTAAAGAGCTACAGGACAAGGTTCAGCGTTACGCCATGGATGAGACGTCTGTGAAAGTCTGCACGCTTCTTATATTGATCTTCTTATAATTAACCAGATTACTTAGGCCATCCAGGACAAGGAATACGAGAAGTTGAAGGGAAAGGCCAGCCAATACAAAAACACGATCAAGGACCTCAAGGTATGGCGTAAATCTGGCCTTCTTAACGCATAGGCAGACTCCATGCTTGTAGGAAAAAATTATTCATCTGGAAGAAGAAAATCAAGGCAAGGACAACGATATAACCAAGCTACGTGATGATCTCCACAAGGCTCGCAAAGAGCTCAAGGCAAGGCCCAACTCGCATACTTATAATCACAGACAGTTCACATATCACAGTCGCAGAATTCAGCAAGCATTCCCTCGTCCTCAAGTCTCTCTCAATCCCAACCATCAGGATCGCAGGCGAATGTCGCTGCTGAGTTTATGACTCTGAGAGGCATGAGTCGAACATTGAAAAATGCCCCTGTAAAAGCGGAGCTGGCCTATATGAAGCAACAAAGGAGGAGTTACCGGCTTGGGGACACGGTCGTGAGAGCTCATTCTCTCGTTCTTGCCGCTGTATCACACTTACTGGATTTCTGCACGATAACTAGAGCTCGTCTGCCATTGGCTCGAAGCAATCTTCTGCAAAGCAATTGACAAAAAATCATTCAAAAAATCATACAAAGACTGTGAACAGTCCTCCAGAATCATCAAAGCATGCATCTTCGAAAGGCCACTCAAGCAACGCCTGGATAAACACAAAGACCTCGCCGTTTGTGAGCTCACTCGTCCCCTTGACATCCCTCCAAGCTCACGCATCACTTAGCAAAGAAATAGTCGTCGCTCTCATCACAAGACTTCCGGTGCATCTGGTTCCGAAGTTGAAGGAGAGGAAATGCAGAACTCGACCGAGGATGAAGACGTATGTGTCAAATTGAAACCAATTCGAAAGAGCTGTGCCTACTCACCATTGGCTCTGTAGAACGGATCCATGGGCGATGATGAAGGGCATGGACATACTGGACACCGTGTATGGGCATCTTGAATATCTTTCAGTAGTATTCAGGGCGCTCATTGAGCTTTGCTTAGGATAAGGGGAGAGGTCGGACAAAGGGTCGCAAATCACCATCGCCATCCGGCTCTGGCGACCCTGGTCACGTATGGCTGTTTCGGAATTTCAGAGGTATTCAGGGCGCTGATCATGTACAATAGGATAAGGGGAAAGGTCGCAAATCCCCGTCCCCATCTGGCTCTGACTACCATCGCCGCGTATGGGCATTACTACAGAATTTCAGAAGTATTCAGGACACTGACCATGGACTATAGGATAAAGGGAAAGGTCGCGAGCTCCCGTCACCCTCCGGCTCTGACGATCCTGGCTCAAGCTCTAGTGACAGCGACGATGAGGACTACCGTGCCGACAAAGAGAGCGACAGTAGGCGCGTTCGGACAAAATGGGCTATGAAAGCTCGTCATCGCTCCTACCGCGAAGATTATCAACGGAACAATATCAACGTAAGCCATGCGTACTGCTAGTCAAGTTCTATAGAGGACACTTATTCTCTTATAGCTGCTTGGTCGGGACTTGCTGCATACAGCCCTTCACGTCAAATTCACTTACGAAGCGTTTGCCCGCGATCAAGTCTCCAAAACACGTCTTGAAATGTTTCTCAAAGATCCTAAGAAGTACGGACCAAAACTTTCTTGTACTAGGCTGGATAAGAGAGGCGATACCGCGTCGAAGGCTGGGGCGAGCCACTGGAATCGCACCCTCATCCACGTATTAGCAACAGAGGCGGAATATATCGTATCTGCCTGCAAGGATAACCGCTTTGGAACCGAAAAAATCGATTGGAAGGCTCTTTTCCAGCAACGAATATACCGCATTCTATTGGACGACATGGCTGCGCGCCCCAAGTCCCCCGGAGAGACCCGACAAGAGAGACTCAATCGAATTGCATTGAACTACGACCTCAAGAAAATCAGGAATAAACAAACAGGTGCTCGGCACTTTGTAAGCATCCTGTTCAGCGCCCATAGAGCCACTGACCTGAGTATTATATTCCTTAGAAATACCGTACGCGGTCTGCGATTGCCAGCATCATGGTCAGAGTGGCCCGCGAAGACAACGATAAAGAAGCTGAGGAGAGTTGGCAGTACGTCCTGGCAATATTGGACATGTTAAAGCACGAGGGTATGTCTGATGAAGAGGATGATGAGGTGGTAAAAAGTGTCGGTGGAGTGGAAACCTTGGAACCTTTCAAGAAGGTGTTGGTGCTGAAGTGGCGACACCCTGCTCTTCGCAAACTATTCCGACAGGTAGACTCCACTCCGGGCATGGAAGAGGCGGTATTCCGACGAGCTGGAAGGGTTAGAATGAGACGGGTCCTTCATGATAATGTTCGAATGCGCCCTCCTCCCAAACACTTGCCCCGATCACTCTATGATCCTGCTTATCTCGCCTCTCTATCCTTCGAATATCAGATAGATGACCTACATCTCAGCAAGTCTGACTTCCCCCTTCGCGAGTTCCACGGCTCTGAGAGGGATGAAGGGGCGGAGGGTTCTTCCTAGCTATAGGGTATGTAGCTTAAGTTGTGGAGGGCATTTCATAGTCAACAACATCTGTATTCCGTGTATGCGGCAGCTCCGCGAGCCTTTATACATGTGTTATTTGATCACCACTCCATCCTAAGGCCTTAAGTTAAGGCCTTAACTCTAACACGCCAGCGTGGGATTGCATGGTTAACATACAAAAGTCATAATTGCACTGGGAAAATTCTAATATGATACTAATTGCTATGTAGAGGTGGAAAACCTGGAGGTGAAGGTAAATAATCAGCAACTGCAGGCTCATCCGAATGAAGATCATTACTTAGGAATCTGAAGTTCATGGCCCATCTCCTGTAGAAGCTCTACAAAAGGAATGCAGCCGCTCCTCATACGATTCAAAAACTCTGGGTGATAATAAGACGCGGGGAGGTTTGACGGTGGTGAACGTGAGGTAACACAATCTCCGTAAGACCTTCGCAGGCGCCTTCTGCCATTGGACCTAAACGCTAAATGTTCTGAAGCTGGTGTGTTGTCCACTTGCTGAAACAATTGCCGAAAGTCTGGATGTCGAAATTGTGGTTCTCTGACTATTTTCACCTGCTCATCACCGTCAATACCATCCTCTTCATCGGACATGCCGTCGATAGTGAGAATATGCAGGCTTTCAAGTACCGATGACCAGAAGGAAAGAAGAACACGGTCACCCCGTTCTCTCGCGACCGTGACCATGATACTCGAGGTCTGTTGGCGCCGGTCAAATTTCTGAAGGCAAGTCAGGTGACTGAGTCTAAGAGTAGTGCAGCAGGGCGACTTACATATTTCAATCCCCGTCTTCGCTTTGAACGAACCTTCTTCTCGGAGTACTGAGTGTCATAAGCCTGAAGGTAACCATTAGGTGCCCGCTTTCTTGCAGCATGCACTTGGAGAAGAATTCGATAGATGCGTTCCCTAAATAAATCCTCCCAATATTCAAACTGAGCCAAAGCTGAAGATTTGTGGAACTGTTTCACTATTCCTATGGCATCAACAGCGAGAAGTTTGGCCAGAGCACGGTTCCAAGGTAAGTCCCTCATTCCAGAGGCAGAATCGGCAGAGGTATCCAGGCGAGCGTGATGCAAGTCAGGTCCGAAGAGTCGAGGCTCTTGTTGAAACAAGAGCATTTTCTCTGTTGAAACAGGGTTCAACATTGGTATCTCCTTGATCTCTTTGACTCCGAATGCTCTTAGAAGTATCGCGCGGGCCATTTTCTGCAAAAAGCTTGATCATCAGGAAAGATTGCATGAATTATCGGAAAGCCAATACGTTAATGAAGATGGGTTTCGCAGCGGGGCGATCTTCATTGTTAACTTCAGGAATATTCTATCGTTCAAAGCGTGAGTTGAAGAAGTAAACACAAGAGTTATACACACTCACGACTTCGCTACGTTCTGATTCTTTGTCCTAGAGAAATAAGGAGTCAATTGAGAGTAAAGATGAAAGACGAACAATTTTTCCACCGCCATGTCCAGTATGTCCAAGTGTAAGACTAAGACTGTATCGTGCACACTGACTTCGGACAACCGCTGAGTGGATCGGATCATCCACCAGCTGTCACGATGACACCTCTCACGTGCCTATCTTCGAGTTTCAATTTCCGCAATCTCTGGTGGACCGGGTCCGATCAATAATCATCGACCATCGATGCGCTGAAGTTAATGTGGCTCTGCTCCGCTGGGGATTCGTGAATAAATTCTCACTCGAAATACTTACTTGGACAATTCGGAGCCCACCATTTATTGTACAACAGATGCGGTATTTGATCTCATGACCCCAATTTGATCTGCTCGACGTTCAAACCTCTCGTGCCTTCATGATCAACTACTCGAAAGACGCTGAACTTTACAGGAAACCCACATGATGCACATGATGTCATCTTTCTCACATACTGATCTGCATGACTTAAGTAGGTGACGCCCGTCCAGAGTACTAGTCTTATTTTTATGTAACACTTCCCTCTATATTTTCATATCAACCATAAACTGTCCTAGATTTGAAGAAATTCTATGCCATTGTTTTGAATTTAGATGTACTCCATGCACAAGTAAACAGTCCAGACACGACATATTTAGGTTTAGTAGTGCGCACACGGGCTCTTTCCCATGTTTTGTGATCATGAGTCTCTAACAAAAGGCGCCAGACCCTGCTCTGAAGAAGCGTGGGTGCTCGCGGTGGTGAAACCCCCATGAACCTTTGACGGTTGATCTGACGAGGCAGAGGCAGGCCTCGCAGTGGCAAAAGAGTTGCGGGCTGTTGCATAGTAGGTGATAGTTGACTGATAGGTGATAGTTGATTGAGAGTGAGAGTACAGTGATCGAGACACTGGCACCCGATCGCGATCAGGGTTGTAAGACAATTCACAGCGGATCTCAAAAGCCTGCCAGCGATGGGGAACCTGGGGGTGAGTCAATAATTTCCGCGGATGGCATCCAAATACCACTTACCAAAAAAATACGCAAATCGAAAAGATAATAGATTGCAAACGACGCAAACAAACATAAGAGGCAACCGACCCTGAAGCTGCGGAGTGCACGAGGTACAGAGAGGTAAGGCTTGCACTCCTGGAGAAAGCGGTATGGGTTGAATAGAAACACGGGATTCGCGCGCGCCTTCTTGAAAATCAAGACGTCCGCAGCCTGCTGGGAGCTTGAGCCGGCAACGGCGATGAAATACTCGTCCTTATCCGTGTAAGTCTTGAACAGAGAGGCGTCAGGTCGGTCCCAGGAGACATGTTGGTCAACTCACTGCAACAGTTTGGACTAGCCCTTGCCTAGGATACTTCAGCTCTTGAAGCATTTTGCCTGAGCGAGCATCGAACAGAACTGCGCAATCCCTGTCTGTTCCCCCGACGACGACACTGCTCTTCTCCGCAAAAGCTACCTGTTTGGGAAAAAGCACCACTGGTGTTTTCCCGGGGAAATTACGAACATGCGCAAGGCTACTTAGTTTAAACATGTCAAAATCCTGCCCAGTCCATGCCACAAACGAGCTTTGAGGCTCGTCAAGGTCGACGGACCCCCTTCCAGATCTTAGTAAGCACTTAAAGAACGATGAATCAAAGACTTACATTAATTCAGGCCCGTGTGTTCTGGTCCACTTGATTTCTCCGGTCTTATGCTCAAGTTGAAGGCTGCAGGAAGTCAGCGAAATCATAACATGGGAAGGTCGGAAGATAACCTACACCCCTCCCCCTTGTCTAGCAAACACATAGACATCCCTGGTTCTCTTGCAGAACCGAATGCTTCGAGGAAGAAACGGTTCGTCGAGCTTCACTCGAAAGATTTCCAGGAATTCTTTATTGTTTGAAGACGACAAAGTCCATACGCTCACGGTGCGATCAGCGGCTGAAGCGGCGATGCGAGCATGGTGCCCACTGGGAACTTCCTTTGCATGCACGTCGAGAGACAAGACCTGATGCTCGCCTTCCGCTACTGCCTTGCGGCTCATGGGCTCAAACACCTCCACATAGGGTATCAGTCCAACGACGCCTAGGATTAGTTCATTGCACAATACCTTCCGTTCGTGGTCATAGTCCCATGCCAAGAGGTCTCCCCGCATTGACCCTAGGAGGAGAATGTGCCTATCACCACGTTCGAAGTGAACCCAAGAGGCTGCGAAAAACACGTGTTTAGGGCTTGAGGAGCCAATTGGGAGATGAGGGATCGAAACCGGCGTCTGCGTTTGCAATTCCCAGACGCTGACCCCGGAATAACCTACAAAGGAAATAATTGGTAGGAATTAAGACCCAACCATGTCTACTTACCCGCTGCTACCACGAACTTCGCATTCATGGAGAACGAAACCGAAAACACCGCGTCACGAGGACCTTGAAGAGTCGCTGCGAGCTTGTAGGTAGAGCGAAGCATGGCAGGAGATCTGAATTCGATGTATTGAGAGGAAGGAAACGCAAACGTTTGAGGGGAGAGGAGTGTTGAGAGGAGAAAATGCGGAAAGGGAAGATGGGCACGTTCTTATCTTATAGAAATCGTGCAAACCCTGCTTCATTCTTTCTTTTTCTTGAAGAGTCAAGACAAAGGGAAAAATGTCGTGCTCGGATGTTTGCGACCAAGACCCACGTGATATTAATATTAATATTCAGAATCAGATTCCGAGAACAGTACTTTAGCGCTTAGCGCTATTGGTCGCGTCCCGGTCACGGTCCACGTCGCGTCCACGTCGCGTCAGGCTTGACGGTTTCCCCAGTACTTCAGAAATTTACTTAATTTGTGAATAGCTCTCTTGATATGGACTTCAGATTCTGCTCCAGCTATGAGCAGACTCTGAGTGCAACCTGTTTTTTCTAATCATGATCAAATTTCCATGCAACGTGATCACCACGCTCCAGCCTCACGGACCCAGAGGAATTAATTCATTGGACGTGGTACATTGACAAACGCCACATGTGCGTGTAGAACGGCGTCTTCAGATCAGTCCTTTCTCTTTGTCTCCTTCTGACTCATCTTAATATGGCTCTTTGAAGTAAATCGATATAAACCTGCCGTGGCTGTTGGGCGATTTCTGCTCTTGCGCATTCACCTGTACATACCAACATGCCTGCGGCACAAAGCCCCGCCTCTGATCCTCGTCCGCTTCCCATCGACCACATGGAGTCGTTTTCCACAAAAAACGCTCTACTGTCTGTTGATAACAGCCCTGAACTCGTAGCAGGGCCAACTCGTACCCCTAGCCGTCGTCATGCTCGCAAGGCTTCTCCTTATCCGCGCCGTACCTCCCGTCAGCGCTCGCTCTCCCCTGATGTGATTTCACTTTCCAGTCTCCCCTCTTCCTCTTCTGGCGATGACTCAGAGGACAGTTCTTCTGAAAGTCAAGCACAGTCTGACGCAGAGGCGGGGCCTGATGTGGATACATCTGCCCGCAATTCAGCTAGGCCTGTGTCTACCCGTCGCTCCCGCAAAATCCTCAACTACGCATATGAAAGTGACGTGAGTGTGGGCGGCGACGGCTTTCAAGAAAGAGCACACCCGGCAAAGTCCGTTCGTTTCCAATTCTCCAGCTCGACCAGGCGCACAGACGCTGGTTCTATTCCAAGGCCAGAGGGCGAGGTGGGGAGGCCGGGTCGCGGCGGATATAATTTGCGGAAGACGCTAGGCTGGGATACAAAGAAGTACGGCGAGGTGAAGGTATGCTCAATCCTCAAAAGTGATTTCTGGTTGCTGACGCCAGTGTATAGAAATCCATGAATATGCTTGTTCAGGAGCACTTGGATTGTACACGACCATTCACCGAGCAGACATTGAGAAGTCTGAATGAGGTTCGAAGCCAGGTTTGTGCTCTTCCACCTCCATCCTGTGCTCCCAACGATTAAGTATTCAATCTTACCCAGGCTCAAAGAGAATTTCCGGAATTTGCCAAATACGAAGATAATTGGGCAGTGGACGACTTCATCAGAGGACAGCTCAAATATCGAAAGACCGCCCTATATAAGGAGGGTCTTGAGTTGGAGGTGGCAGAGGCACGAGCCCTCAAATTGGTTACCTCTTCCGGATCCAAGTCTTCGCTCTCTCTTCGTCGTTCCCCTTTTCGAAAGGCTAAAACCAAGTTTGCTGAGAAGTAGATGCTTATAAGATAGATGCTCTTTAGTTCTGTAGTCATATGTGTAACGTATTTACGCCGCTCACAAATCAAAAGATGCTTGAGAGGCAGTTGTCCGAGCATTGGTAAAAGGAAAGTTAATAAGAGGCAACCCGGCCGGCGGCACCAGGCAGCACCGTGCAAACCCTGACCACGTCTATAAACCTTGCCATGTGCCAAATAGCGTGTCGACTGTGATGTTAGTCGAGGGATTCAATGCGGATCTAGCTTCCATGGCAGATGGCACCATTGATATCGATGTCGGAGAATGACAATTTCCTCACTTCAGAACAATCGATACTGTCATTTTCAGCGGTAAAACACATTTGAAGAGTCCTAACTGCCCCTTCCACTTTGTTTACTTTCAACCAAGGCGCTCAAAGTGGTACAAATGTCCTTCACCAACCTCACCCAGTCACCACTAAGTGAAAATAGTTCCGCTTCCTGCAACCCGTTCAACGCATCACCCCACCACTTCATGCAAACAATTAGCCCCAGCCAGCCATTTATGCCGTATTTGTCCAGAGGTCGCCAGTCCCGCCCAACTTCGTCGGTGGGAAGGGGGGCCGGCCTACCGTTATCGCTCTTACCCCTCCATGTAGGCTGCAGCAATCCCCACCAGGACCATATCTCTGCAGAAAAACCTCGCACGGATTCAAGGGTGAATCGAGGGTCGGACTTGCGGCGATAACGCCCGTCTTTAACCCACTTCGTTAGTTGTTGAGGCCTACCCGATGCGGCGAGACCGGAACGTGAAGTCTTGAAGGCATGGCTCCGTTCAAAGGAAACCCACAAATCGACCAACTTGGAGTAATCGCTGCCCAAGTCCACGTTCACATAGGTGAAAGCATCTTTGAACCAATTCTTGCCCGGTTCCGTTTCAGATACGCGAGGGGCGTCGCCAGGATACGGACAAGTATGGATCTTCACAGGCGAAGGTATGCTTCGTAGGAGGGATGCTTCGCCTTCGAAGAGGTCGGGATCAGGCGTGTCCGTGTACTACGGTAACCAATTATATCTGACAATGTTTACATGGCTGAAAGAACACGTACCTCTGACGTCTCCGTGGGCGTAAATGTTCCGTCATCTGATGGGCCAGCGCGCGCAGTCGATCCAGCAACGCGCATCAATTCCGCAGAAAGATCACTCAATGTTGACTGCAAATTGCATTGAATTCTTATATTTGGACATGCAAATGAACCTCACCGACCAGACTTGTCTCCTTGTCTTTCGCCAATCTTGATGGCAACCCAGTGAAGTAGCTAGAATCTTCAAAGTTGCTCTGGGACGAATTATACATCAGCCGTTGGCGCAAGCAAGGAACGATATTACGGACTTCGTCCTCTAATTGAGCGACGCGACTTTTCAGCTGCACAATCTCCAACTCTTTTTCTTGCAGCTTGCGATAATACGCTTTGTTCTCGCCCCATAAAGCCCCGATTGATGCATGCTCTGAATCCTTCACAAGATGGGTTGAACATCCGATGCCGCTCATTGAGACTCGGGGCACATACCTGGAGCACATCTAATTCCACCATCAATTTCTTCACCTTCTCCTCCAGTTCGTCGACCTTGTTTCTCAAATGAGTGTTAAGCGTCTCTTGTTGCCGAAGCTCCGCGCTTGGATGCGATACAAGCCTAACTTTCATGGCGGAGGTGCAGGACAAAGGGTGATCTCGCCCCGTGATGGCGTCCACTCGTGTGACCATTTTCCGATCTGGGAGATTGGGAGATTATATCTGTTATTTGTGCTCGTGTTATTATATCAAGTCGAATATCAAGTCGAATCATCGTACGCATGTTGGAAGGCAATGCATTTACAACGTGTGGCATGGCTCTTGGGACACAAGGTCTATAATCAGTAATTAATTATGAGCTGTGGCGCAACATGTTGGTGATTGAAAGAAAGTCCAGAGATGAAAGGGGCTAGACGGAGTGGCCGATGAATGAACCATAAGAGGCTGGGCATGAAAGAAAGCCGGCTCCATATATACATAACCTAAAACTGCTCGCGATTCTTTCATACCCTCCTTTGTGAACATCGTTTGCATTCGCAGCTTCGGTTCAGTTTCGAAAATGGGAATGCATCAGAAGCCATCTGAGATAAATGCCAATGTAAGCACTTGGAACTGATCATTGAGCTCGTTTACTCACTAATTTCGAACAAAGACCATCTTCAACAGCGTCCGTGGCCGCGTATATCGCGCCAACCGCCAAACATTCATGGCGATGCCCATACACTATCAACAGAGTGCTCAAGGAGCTCCTAGACATGTCCTGGCCTCAGAGTATCTCTCGCACGCGAGGATACAGCCATATATCCATGATGTCACGGTCACCATCGTCTATCATCGGCGGGAATACAAATTTTTGGTGTTTCTGAAACGACACAAGATGCTCCCAATCAATCAAGCGATTCGGCGTCTAGCGCATGTCGACATAGAAGGGGACCTCTTGGTTCTTGCCTGTGGAAAGAAAGTCAGTGTAAGGAACCTGCGATCTGGAGCAGAAGGAAGGGCCTGCGAGCTTGCTGTTAAAAGGTGTGTTCTGACGTTAACAACTTAACTCAACTTTGCAGGAAACTTACTTTGTCGACAGGCTAGTTCAGCGACTGTCTCCCGTCCGAACACGGTATACACGGCGCGCATTTCCAGCAGCTTTGAGCTTGTGAAATGAGCAGGGACCAGGGTCTGCGCGACTCTGCTGGTGATTGAGCGCCAGGTCTTCAGGTCTTCTTTTCTAGATTTCTTGGCATTTCGTGTCGAAGAGAGATGGTACTATGCGTCGGAAGGTAGACATGTGGTAGTTTCGACGTAGCATTATAAATATTCAACTATGTTTTTTGTTCAGTTCAGCGCAGGCCGCACGCTGATAGGCAATAAACTTTAAGCGGACCCCCATGTTTCGAGAGATATTGACGATGATTCCAGTACTTGGAGTTTGCATCATCATCAACGTGCGCACCTTGTTCAAAGACTCTGCGAGTCTATGATACCACGACCAAAGAGTCAACTGTGTGCTGTTCTGCTTTTGCCCGACTGCTATTCCACCAGTCAGAGATATTGAAAAAAGCGACCAAACAAGAAATTGGGAACCAACCCAAGATGATAAGCGCCTGTCAAAAACGCTCGTGATTGAAGAGTCACCCTAGGTCACCGTAGCTGGATTTCGAGGACCAGAGGTTTGTACCAGAGATTTTAGAGTGCGGGGGAAGTGGTGAAAATTATAGAACCACTAGTACTGCTAGTGGGACGAGGTGTGGCCACACAAATCACGTGAATCACGTGCAGAGACCTTCGTGACTTCGGCGTTTGAAGTCGGCCGCCACTGCCACCAGTCGAGTACGGAGAGATCGGGTCAGATCGGCTCCTCCTGGAGTCATGGCAAGCTACTCAATACGTGGGGCAGAGACACACCCTGAGTGCCTTCACACTGTCAATGAGCTGTTGAGAATCCAGGAAAAATGTTTTTTGACCTGATAACGAGATTAGTGCAAATACCTGAGATGGTTTTATACAAACTGTATCTTGCTTATCCTTGCTGCATAACTCTCTCAATGACTCAAAGGTCACTGATCAAAATCGCGCTACTGTGTTTACTCTCTTTACTGCGTCACTCGCAGATGACAGTGAAGAAGCTGAAGAGATACTGTTTGAACTCGCCCTCAGAGACTATCTCTCCTGGTGCGGGAGGCAACCGTCTTTACCGCCTCCGATACAGACTTGTTTGGACGACCGCCGCAAGCGTGCAAAACAACTGCAGCTCAAAACGTGATCTCGTTCGCAAACTGGGTCTTAATCCGAACAATCATCGGGATAATCAGCGAATTTCAGACTTGCTCAAGAACATTCCCATTTCCTCCATCACTTTTCCTGATGAGCCCTATCCCCCGCTTGGAAACTGGATTCACGAAACCGACGAGATCGCGACGCTCTGGGAAGACCATTTGGCCAATGGCAAGCAGGCGGATGCCAGGCTGAAACGCCCTCCACTGCACAAAGTCGATTTGTCGCAATTGGCTTTCGATCTGCGTCCCGAAGAAAGCAGGATTTTCGTGCATGAAACCACGGGAGAATATCTTTTCATCGTCATTCGAAACTTTTGCCGCCTCGAGAGCATCGTGGAGTGGATAGATGGTGTGGTGCAAAGAAACGTGGTGGTTCGAAGGAACGTTCGAGTGAGTGCAGCTTCTTTCCGGTGCACTTCTGGTACTGATAGCACTCAATAGAAAGAAGACACAGGAAGCATCGTTATCAGTGGCTGGGGTGCTGGTGCGAGATCGAAACCAGCACTCGACTGGGTTCGAAACATCATTCGATCGATGAGCGACGCAGAGAAGCGGTCAACCGAATACGAAGCCGCTTCGGTATTCGCGCTGTTCTGGAACCTATGCCGAGCGTACCGCAGAAGATCATAGCTAATTTCGAGGCCTTTGTGCGCGATGGAGGTTTCTATTGGATGGATACTGGTGTTCACTTTGGAGGGCCCGAAAACCAGTATAAAGTCAAGTACGGTCCAGAAACCATTCTGTTTTGCAATGCCAGCATGGCACCTCCGTCCGGAGTGTTTGCAGTCAATTATTCACGGTATGATTCTTCCGAGATCACGTACTCAATGGTGCTCACCATTGATTGGCAGAGCCACGCGTTTTGAGAAACAGCCTCACGACTGGGCAATAGCGTGGACCAGAACACGGACTGGCGGACTAATCGATGGTGCACACTTCTACAATTGCAGTCTGCGAATTCGGGTGCAATCGGCGGCAAACACACTAGTGGTTTGGAACCCAAAAGAAGTGCATGGTACAAGTCTGCCGAAAATATCACCATACGATCGCCACGCACCTGCGATGGCAGAGCGGTTTGTCAATTGTCACGTCGGTGCGCTTTCCAGGAGTGTTTGAGAAATACCAGGGACCCTGACTGCTGATGAGGCAGCACTAGAGTGCTTCCAGGCTGATAATCTTGAGATAATGGCTTGAATAGTTCCCATGTTGCAGTACTACACCACTTATCATGATGTGTAGATATCAATTCACAAATTCTAAACTGTTGCAAAGAAGAAGAAAAAAATCTGTATTTTCACCCATAAGTCTCATACAAACTGCTGATACCCATTCAAGAATGAAGCAATACATTTAAGACCGCCGCAATACATTGGTGCGCCGCCGCGCCCAGTTGAACCGCGTACCAAGATACTCCTCTGCCAGTCTGTCAGTGTTCTTCGCCAATCGGAACGCATCCTTCGTGAACTTAATCGCTTGCTTCCACTCTGAGCTACTCAGGACCATGGCAGACCCACCACTGATGATCTCCAGGCGGCGCTGAAACCAAGCTTCTGCATCTCTAGTCCAGTACCCACAACTGAGCCCACTCACTTTCCATGCCACAGGTCTGGGCCACCAAGACCTCTGAGCCACCTGCATATATCCCCGATAATCCCGCTCCCCGGTACCCACGTCATACACACCACAGATCAAGTCAATTTCCTCTTCAGTGAGTACATCGTCCCAATATCCTGGACTGTCTGTGTGCCCGCCCCAAGCGCACTCTCCCGATAACCAGACCTTCTCAGTGGGACCCTTCAAGACAGTGTCTTCGTTGACTACATGCAGTGCAAGACGACCTACAATGCCACCTGCCAGAATAGCCGCTCGACCTCTTTCTGTCTGCAAAAAACGATCCCGCTGGTGTGCATATGCCCGATACTCTTCCAGCACCTGTTCGCGTACCACATCCTCAGATCCTTGCCGCAAGAACCCTTTATCTCTGTACCCCAGCAATGGTCGAGACCACGAAGTGCCTCGCGCCGCGTATGGGTTGGGCGTGTCACGAATGAATGTGTTGAACGCGATACCATGCCGCATCAGATTCGGTATGAGGTGTACTGGCTCAGGGTTCCATCCGCGACGCGCAATCTCGAGAACATCAGCGGGACTCTTCAGTGCAAGCTGATAGCGAACACGAAACATTGAATCAGGCAGGATAAAGTAATAGCCGTCTATGACATCCTTGTAAGTCACAGAGAAACCCCATTTGCCATGTATCTCAGCATCTTCACAGAGTAAATCGAGATTTTTGGGTGCATCGGCAAGCTGGTCTGCAGCGAGCAGGGCAGTAATGAAGTGACGCAGCAGGGCACAATTGGAATTTTTGAGCTGGGACGCTGGCTCAGACCGGGCATTTCCCAACACATTCCGGACTTTGTTCCAGTGCACGTCCTTCTCAGGGTTCACGTCAACTTCGATATGATCCAGCCATCCCAGGCGATGGTAGGCGACGTCCTCAAGTGGATCGTGTATTTCCAGAGGAGGATGGGTGGAGGTAGGTTCCGCTTGACCATGTAGATGTCGGAGGTACTCGGCCGATGTACTTCCACCTTCCAGGTCAAGGTCGTCTTGTTCGTCCGGAAGCACTTCAGAGCCAGGCACTTTATCCTCTTCATCATCGGACCAGTATTGAGGTGTGTCGTCTGGATCGAACTCAGTGCATACATCCCACTCATTGCGCACTGAGTTATACCTTCTCTGGCGGGGGCCATATTCCTGCCAGTAAAATTCGTAGTGATTACGGCCCGCTGGCATCCGCCGCCTAACCCCATCCACCAGCTCCCAGTAGAACACCGTGGCACCCTTTCTCCCAGGGGGAAGGTCTTTGGCTGCTACACTCTCTCTTTGAAGGCGGCGTTGTCGGTCCACTGCTGCTTCACGAGTAATACACAATTCCTTCTCCTTTTCCCGTCTCTTAAAGAATGTGTTCATATCCTCATCTGGCCGCTGTCCAGAGTTTGGGAGAACAGGAACTTTTCGAGACGGCGGTGCTGTGGCGAGCAGTGGGTGTGAAGCCGTACCTCCATCTACCCGCTGTGTACTCGGCTCACAATTTAGACTTTGTATCGAGATCTCGTAAAGTTGGCCTTCAATGGCAGTAACTGCGTGTTGCCCAGACAGTGCTCTTTGCACCTCTTCGTCCAACCCGCCTATCTCGGCACCTGGGACAGACAACCTGGCATTCCCATACCGAATCAGAACGAGTCTATTCAACACAGCCACAGTAGGAGCCCAAGTCCTCAGAGGGGGCACATGGCTCCAACTTTCTCGAGCATCACCCCAATACAGCGCCAGCGGTAGCCTCGCCCTGATGAGATCAGGTACCAGATATTTAAACCTCTGAGTATCAACAAAGGCACCCACGAGGGTAGTCTCCAGCAAAGTCTTTCTCCAATAAGATAACCAAATGCTCGACAAACCAGTGTCCTTTTGCAGAAGGTCCAGAACATGCCTCCAATGCTGCTCTTCCACCTCCTGGCGATCGACACCTCGGGGAAGGTCTCTTCCCGACTGGGCGTCGCGAACCTCTTCCTGCAATTTCATGGAATGGACAAAGTACGAAATCGCTCCAGCCAACGGAAGAAACGCGTCGCGAGAGGCCGCTGCATGGCGGCGTGCTGTGAGATCTGAATAATGTGGACGACTGTAGCCATATTGCGTTGGATATGACCAAAACCGGAAGTCACTGGCAAGGCCTATATTCGCTAGCTTCATCGAAGCCCGCAACAACTTTCTGAGCACTCGCTCTAGGTCTTGCCAGAGCCGTATGACCTCGCTGTCCAGGATGAACATGCCACCGGCACCGGGGGTACTGTCGGCAACCACAGGCATCGTCTCTTCGGTGTAGTCCAGAGGCTCGAGCCACTCTGTTTTGAAAGGGTCGTGCGCGGGTACAAAGGCGAGGTACGGCATCGAATCAGTCAGCCAGGCAGGGTGAGCTACCCTTGAGAGTGACTGACTCCTAGGGCTGGGGTCATGTTCGGACCGGAGGGGGACTTTAGGAAATCCAAGAGGTTTTCGATTGACGATTGTGAAAAGGTCGTTGTCGATGACAGTATGTTGAAGGTTCGATGCCAATGATAGAGACACGCGCTTCGGGCCAGGTTGTTGAGACATTTTTTGTGTAAAGGACGAGCAGAGGTATAAAAGTCTGAGACGCCGAGAAGGCTCCTGTGTCGCAAGTCACTGCGCCGGGGGACACTGAGAAATCTCTGGAAAGGACGAGCTCTGAGGTATCAACTCTGAGACGTTCAAACTTTCCAAAGCTCCCTCAGTAAGCAACTGAATAAGAGATCAATGGATAAACCATTGAGATATGGTAAAAAGAACTTACCTGACACTCGAAAATTATCCACGGCCGACTGCAAGAGTCTGAGACGCTGTCGGGGAGTATCCTGTGTCGCAATTCACTGCGCGGAGGGACGCTGAGAAACCTCTGGGCAGAATTCGAACGAGCTCTGAGGTATCACTCCGAGACGTTCACCAAAGAGGCTGCGGCACTGGTAAGTCACTGAATATGCCCAGGAAAGCAACTGGATAAGTAAGAAATGAATAGAGCCGATAAACAGAACGAACATACCTGTCACTTGATCCACAGTGGTGGCTGAAATTTAACTTGGCTGAAATCCGTTCCGTGGATACCGGTTTGTTACCGGTTCGGTACATCACCTGACACATGTCATTTTTCCGCTCGGCCTCAGATTCCCGGAAATTTCCCTCCCCTCCAACAGTCCATGCTAAGTATCTTACTATCGCAAGTACACCATCGCAGCTCAGAGTCAAGTTCCTGGTTCCAAACCCGCACAGCAGCGTACTGGCACCAAACCTTTCATGTCTCCTGACTTGCTCGACAAGACGTGGGAATTAGGGCATCTTTACCGACATGATCTGGAGGCGCTGTTCTGTATCATACTCATTATTTGCTATCACCATGAGGGGGATTACAGAAGTTCCAGACTATACTTGAAGCCAAGTGCTCAGCGTCCGTATAATTTCTGGTTTACAGGTGAAAACGAGTCCGTATGTGAGCGAAAAAGGGGCGCTGTATAGTAACCCACCACGCGCACTTTCCGGCCTTTTGAACCTTGCCTGCGGTCCCTGCTCACTAGGCTTAACAAAGGTCATGTCATGACACTCTTTCATAAATCGGATATATATGCTGCTGCAGGGGATCCATCTGCTCTTGGCGATCTTCCAAAGTTTGACTGGGACGCGCTCAACAATGAGGTCACGTACGAGGCCTTCATCAAAGCTCTGTGGGCTAGTGGCGGCGACGCTGTAGAGGTAATTTATCTCGAACCTTTGCCTCTTAAGCGTGAAGATTTCGAGCTGCCGTCGAAGAAGGATATGGTAGAATGAACTTGGCTTCATCGTTCTCGAGATCTATATCCAATGTACCTTCAATACCCTCGCTTTCATCTCTCGCTGTCACTCGCTTTCTACCTGTACAGAGCCAGACCTTTCGTCCAGGCTGGAAGTGCTCTGGTATAACTGGGAGTCCTGATTTATTGGCATTCGCGAGACGGTATACTATATGGCACGGTTGGTCCGCGTTGACGCGTTGACGTTGGAGCCTTAAGCTGCTAGCTTAAGGAGCGCGGCAATAGTGAGTTTAGTCACAGGTTAGTCAGATGACCGCGAACCTAATGAGTCAACACCAGATAACCGCAACCAATTGTTTTCAACTTATGCCTTCAAACTTACTCTCACCGAATGCACTGAATCTGTACTTGTGACATGCTACTCGTTGGACTTAGAAGAGCAACTGGCTGGGTTTATTCAGGGCCAGCCACCGTCGTTACTATTCGCATCGACCTTCGAGCAATTTCTCCAACGTCAACCTGGACACACTGGCACTCAAGCGCTTATTTCCTCATCCGCTGGCAATACCTCTTCCTCTGTTGCGCCGGCAGTTCCTGATGTGACAGTTGAGGGGGCGTCAATGTTGAATGTTGAGCCTAGTGGCTCCACCAATGCTGGTGACGATGTTGACACCTCAAGTCAAAGGGATGCCGCTCTTGATCAGCCTAGAATGGAAAAGCGAGGTGTCGAGGAAGTGGAGTCTTTAGCTGATGACGATAGGGCAGGAAAGCGTGTGCGTCAGGAGTAATCGGTCCTGGTAGATAGTTTTCTTGCTTTTTGTCTTGTTTTTATGCAGATTTACGTCTAGATGTTTTCTTTGATGTCAATAAAATATACTCGTACACTTTCGCTATGTTCTTAGTGACCCTGTAAGTCATTAAATGTATCCTCGGCATCGCGAGATTGCGACTCCGATTCAACACGAGCCCACTGTTCCAAGGTAGGTTGCGCTCGTCGTGGGTTGCGATCGTGCCATTCTTTCATCATATCCATAGCGCCGGCCATGTCAAACCACATTACCCACGAGTTGTGCTCGTCGCTATACCCTGTCCACTTAGCGTGATACTGGACGTGTCGATTTGTGGGATGGCGACGCGACTTTGATCCAATTTCTTGGAAGGGCGCGTTGTCGTTATGTTGGTGGTACTGAGCCAAACTTTTCTTCCAGGTTGAAAATGCTCTGGTATAACTGGGAGTTGTGACATTTCCGCGTTTCGCGATGCAGCGACGTTCGCTTTCTCGATCTCTTTCTTCAGGAACTCGTGGAGGTTGCGCAAGCTTTCAGCTTGGCGATCAGCGTCTGCGTCTCGAATATTCGATAGCGAAACCCGTTAGTTTTGCTCGTGCCCTACCTCGTGAACGTATAGCGCCATGACCTCTTCGTGGAATCTCTGATTCTAGACGACGTCCAGGTCCAGTGAACAACGATCGTTCGCCGTCGCTATGACGAAACGGAATGCGAGTGTCGCTATCTCGCTGGGAAGTGTGTGGCACGCCAAGAGTGGGCGTGGTTGCGCTTTCGCTATGCTGTGATTGCGCTGGTTGCTCCATGGTAGCAGCCTCAGTGGCCGTAGCCGCTGTTGTCGTTGTCGACATGTCCACTCGTCGTCATTAGAACTGGGAGCGGAGGATTGGCTAAATACGGTCAAGACCTCGACGAATTGTCCAAGCCTCGTAAATAACCAGTGAAAGATGAGATAATACATGTAGCGAGCGCCGATGAGAACGCCGAGACAATGCCGCTAAGCAGAACTTTGACGACGACGGCTTGACCTAGACAAGTCTTGAGATAGTGGTATGAGTAGCGACGAGTAGCGCAATGAGATAAAAGCTGAAGTGGAGTCGACGAAAGATGAGAAATAGCGAGAAAATAGACTGAGAGACGAGAGACGAGACTTGAAACAAAGAAATAGAGAGATAAGGACGATTTATTTAGCCAATGCCTTGGCGCTATTCGAGTACAGAGTTTACATGCAGTGAAAGGATTCTAATGGAGTCACTATATGCATCTACGTGACCTGAAATGGCTCGGTCTTAGTAGCGATATTCACGCGTCGCTAGGTATGGCAGCGCATCAAGTCCTAGATAGGGGCTGTTGACAAAATAGGAGTTTCACGTGTTCGGTATAAGGTTGAGCCATTCATGCGTGCGCTTTGTTCGTTATAGCGCGGAAGCGTTCTGGAGGGCAGAAAAAGGGACACCTCATGACAGCATGGCCCAATCCAGCGCTTGGTCCAATTTTTTGTGAGGGCGCGTCGTCGTTATGTTGGCTGTACAGAGCCAGACCTTTCTTCCAGGCTGGAAGGGCTCTGGTATAACTGGGAGTCCTGATTTATTGGCGTTCGCGAGACAGTATACTATATGGCACGGTTGGTCCGGGGTTGGAGCCTTAAGAGGGGCCTTAAGCTGCGCTGCTAGTAGTAGCTTAAGAAGCGCGGCAATGCCACAGGTTAGTCAGATGACCGGGAACCTAATGAGTCATCACTGAGTACTGAGGAGTAACATTAGTCAGATAACTGCAACCAATTGTTTTCAACTTATGCCTTCAAACTTACTCTCACCGAATGCACTGAATCTGTACTTTGTGGCATTGGCGGTCTAGTTCAACGGCTCGTCTCGGGCTTGGAGGGCTACTCGTTGGACTTGTGTCGCGATGCAGGTCGAGCGGTGTTTTTGCGAAGTGTTGCATGAGTCGAAGTCGATAGGCACTCGGATTGCCAGGTGTGCTTCGTTATATTTGTGTGCTTTTAGTCTGCCACTGATAATTGTCTCAGAAAGGCCGGGAATTTTGCTAGCATGATTTAACAGGCCCAAATTCGAGTTGATACCTCGAGTCGCTGGGCTCATGATAGGTCTGCTGAAGCAAACCCCGCCTATTTTGCTACTTCTCTGAGCAACCAGATCATTTTTCGTGCGGGTATACAGCGACGCAATCGACCGCAATTTGCCACGGCACTACGTGAATACTCGTAGCTGCTGCAGCATTCGCTCAAACACGAAGTTGGCGATGACGCTATGAGCGGCTTCATTGTGGAAAGTGAAGAAAGCTATACTTTCTGCGCTTGCGCAGTGTCCCTCTTTCACGCGGCTTTGTCTTCACCAACTAGTTTGGCTTCGGCAGTGTACGATATCCCACTCGAAGCCCTTCCTTTGCCTGGGCTTCCCAAGCTCTCGGAGTACGAAGGACCACGCACCCTCGCGTCAAATTTTCGGTAAACATCACTCCCTGCGCCATGTCTCACTCAAATCTATATGTGAATGTCTCGTCG
Source organism: Omphalotus guepiniiformis (assembly GCA_028554645.1). Taxonomy (NCBI): domain Eukaryota; kingdom Fungi; phylum Basidiomycota; class Agaricomycetes; order Agaricales; family Omphalotaceae; genus Omphalotus; species Omphalotus guepiniiformis. The sequence continues at coordinate 101,205 of JAQOOI010000020.1, forward strand.
ATATTGCAGGCGTTTTCAGACCTCGCTCAACGGATTCACGCGGGGATGCCATCATTGCTCGAATATCAGTGCACTCCCGCGCGCCTGATCCAGCGTTGGTTAGGATCCTCCGAGCTGTTGTTTGATACTTTTGAGCTTTGGATGACGGTTGGGTCTACGATCTCTTCCTTATGGCCGGCGGTGAAGAGCAAGACTGCACTCGACGTGAGCTCATACAGATTTTTCTGGCCATTGATGCAGATTCTATGTTAGAGTCCTCGTTAGCCACATGAAGAAACTCAGTTCTCCCTGTATCCATTAACAGTGGGACGTGTTTCCTTGTCCATCCACGCCTACGACTCCGGTTCAATTTCAGTCGCAAGTTCTGCGCCTCTATGCAAGTGCTGCTGAACTACGAAAGCACAAGTATCTGGAGCTACCGTCAGGCTGGGTCGACCCTTCCATCTTCAAGTCTCGATCCTCATCCGATCATTCTTGCGGGCGCAATCCTCGCCTCTCTATCGGTGCAACCTCCATCAACATCGACCTCAACGTATATATAGAGCCTAAAGAGGGCGCGATGGAGATCGTTCGGTATGTGCTACCGCTCTTTGGAGGTATAGGCGGGACGATCGGGGGGGGTTGAAATCTGAAGTTAGCTGGAGTACCTGCTGCTGAGTGGGGAGCAGAAGCGGCGCACCAGTTCGAGGATCTATCCTGGGAAATTATGGGGTCGGGTATCTCTCGACGAGAAATATATCTGCGTTTGCCTATTTCATGGAAAAACGGGCGCTGTCCCGGACGAGGTCCACGTTTAATATTGTTCGACCAGACGTTGTTAGTTTTTGCGCCAGATTGTGAGCTATGCACACAACAAAAGTGAGAAACCGGGAAAGGTGGACGCGGCGCGCACAAGTCAACTCCCACCTGCTCCGCATCCTCTCTCTTATCAAACTCAATAAGCGCATACTGCAACGAATACCCGTCTTTTTGTCCCCGATAACCTGACAACTCATAATAACCCCAAACCTTGAAAAATTCAACTCGAGGTCTTCGTCTCTTGTCACAGAATAGTAATCTTCGTCAGTGGTCAGTGTTCAAGTTTGTTCATCGGATATGCACCTGGAGTTGAATCTTCGCTGGTTAGTTCTCGTGCTGGGAATGTGTTTCTTTGCCAGTGGTATTAGATTCTCTGAGCAAGGATTTGGCAGGTGCGCTTTTTGGCATCGTAACCATGAAGAGGTTTAATTCTTTGCACAGTAAGAACACAAATAAATGCTTCGTTGTTGACTGTCAGTGTGATCACTGTCTTATTACCTGCAGCGTTCCACGTAAACGTCACTGCTCAATCGGATTGCTTCGGTCTGCCGACCACTTTCTGGGGGCTTGTCATGAGGTATCTATTATTCCGCATTACGATTCTAACTCCTTCTGCACTCATTGCGCAACCTGCAGCCGGAGTCTGAATGGCGCGCTCTGTATTCGCTACTTCCATCTCTCTGTTCGCACACCTGACATGCGGCCTTTCTTAACCAGATGGAAACATTGGGGTAATAAAAAGGTTTACTTTCTGATTGCAGCGTGATGGCTTCGGTTTAACATTGCTTGGCATTTACAGTATCATGGCTGAAATGACAGACTTAACGAATATAGCTCAGGTTAGTTGCTTAATTTTCGGCTCTCCATCGCAGACCCTGACTTTGAAGACAGGCATATTCGTACATGCCAATTGCAATGGTCCACCGGAGGTGTTATCGGACCTATATAAAATCGGTGGCGTTCTGTAACGACCTGCTGAGCAGTTTCCTAACTTATTTGGACACAATAAATTCTTGAAGAAAGACCCCTACTTCCTACCCTGCGCTATACCAGCCACCTTTTTTGCGATTGCGCGGCTCGTGGCGCTTCTCTTTCTCAAAAGACTGCACACTCTCCTCTCCCGTTTCATTATCACGAATCTTCAAACTTAGGCGGAGTAAAGCGAACTTGAGCTTGCCGAATGTTGTGGCATTTCAAGAACCTCCGAGCCGAACTCTGATGACATCACGAAAACTATTCCCGTCAGCGAAGAACCCGCACCTTTGCGCAAACTCCTTATCGAGTTCTGATTGCTGCTGGCAATTATGCTTGCCTCTCTCTCGTGGGCATCACATATCGTGCCATGAAACCCCTGTTTCTCTCTGCACCTTCCAAATCAATAGCTGGCGCCATTCCTCCAGTGAAGAACTACCCATATTGCGCGCCTGTACCGCCAGAGCCACGCAAGACTATGAAGGCGTACAGTTGGGTATGCGCTGGACTTTATCCTTGACACGCTAGACTTCTCTCCGGACGAACCTAGTGTACCCACAAACGAAGCTGATCTACGCTTGCAAAGTTCGGCAGACCCGGTGATGAAGGATCAGTACTGCGTCGTCATTTGGAACGATGATAGACATTCTTTTGACGAAACTGTAAAGCTTCTGTGTGATCTTACTGAACGAACACGCGGCGAGGCGCCCGACTGCGCTCATCGAATGGACGAGCACGGCTGTGACATCGTAGAGATGAGCACTGAGGTACCTCTTTTGCTCGAGGTTGCTCAAAGTATCACACGAATCGAGCTAGGTGCCACCATTCGTCGTGCATACGATACTTTCCGCGAACAGGTCGTGTCTGTAATCATTGAATGGCTCTCGGACCTCACTCAGAGTCGATTGGGGACTGATACTCTGATTCTTCGGGAAGTCATTGCTGAAGAGTCATTCTCTCCTCGCAAGCGAGATCACAATTCATACTCTCACAACACTCAGGCTCTTCATTCGTTGCCGGACATTCCTAATCCAACAAGACTAGATGCTCTATTCTCTTGAGCCACATGAGATCATGGAAGAAACCGTGTTCAAGTTTAAAGAAAATTTACACGGCTGTTCTTATAGTCAGCCGGGATCACAAAATGGCTGTTGGTGGGTATTCTAATCCTTCTTGTATTGCACATTGACTAACAATCTCATCCGTAGCTGGCCATTTTGCCAGCGTTTATCACCGAGTAATCGATGCCCACCTTGTCGACAGAGAAACCGAGACTTCAATCAAATATTTTGCCTTGCAGCTGCTTACTGTCCCATCTGCCGCCTCTCACATCGTGTGCCATCCAAGCTTGTGATGCGCCTTAGTTGCCATTCTCGCCGACCTTTCAAGGAAGAGCGAATGGAATGAGGCAAGATATTGCTCAGGTAAGTCTTTGCTATAACTATTGGAGCGGCACTGGGTTAATGCCGGTTCATGCGAATAGGCATGGATCCGACTTTCTTCCGATTTTCGGGAGGCCTTGTAAGTGGTATGCTGCCCTCAGTGACCAGCGCAGTTATTTGCCTTGCAGGAGGTAATGCCTTCAACCTATATGCCCAGTAGCGAAAACCGAAATGGAGATTCATTGAAAAGGGCCGAAGTGCCGCCACGATGGTATTGGAACAATACTGCCAGGCCTGTAATTGACCGACCAGGTATGAAACGAGCTATCCGTTCTTTAAAAATCTTCAAGCTCATGGCGGCTCTTGGCCAGGCGATCTCGGAAGTTCTATGCTTTTGCTGCCCGGTCTCGTTATTGGGTCGTGTATATCTGGGATGGGTTTCAAGGACGAGGAAAGGAGAGAAATGATTCGATACCTCATGAACCGCGCGCATCCTGAAGAGGGCATATGAGTGAGCTATTTCGTTTAGTTTGATATTCCGGAAAGAGATATTCTTAAACTATCAGATTCAACGAAAACTAATAGTCTTTTTATTCTCTCTCCCTTAGTAACGCTGAAGGCCATTCAACTGTATTTGGTACTCAATTATATACTTCTCTTCGTCTTCCTGGTCTTTCGGCCAACCATCCCTGTTTGTGCCAAAGTTAATAGTAATTGCACTTCTCCGCGGGGGACCCTCCACAAGCACGGCGGAGCCTCTGCAGTCCTTGGCCTGGGGAGATTCTGGCTTTCTCTGCTAAACATGCGCGAATTGGCTGGCAATAATCTCGTTCGAGCTCACTGAAACTTGGCGCAGGACCAAAATAGCCATCAAGATGAGTAGGGCCCCTGGAAAAGACAAAGAACAACTAGAGCGTTCCAAAGCGGAATCTATTGCATCTCCCACTTCGGATGAGGAAGGCGATATGGAAGGCGAGCGTGAAGAGACTCCACTCGGAATGCATGGCGACCACAACGATGAAGATCGAGAGATGGATGACGACGAGGAAGACGATGAGATACAGGCGAAGTTTGGGACGATGGCGGCGAAGAGGATGACAAAGAAGACCTCGTGCAAGAAGCTTGTAGCGAGAATGAGGAAGACAACGAAGAAGATGCTCAGGGTGACGACGAAATGGACAGCGGCGATCGAGAAACGGTGCTGTCGCACATGAAGTGACTATTAATCATTTGTGTCTTTGTTCCCCAGAGGCTATATGAGAGCCGCTGAATCCAAGTTACTTCTCAGCAAGTTCCCTCCTCAAACCTCTTCTTAACTCAAGTGAGCAACGGGTGAGCAATATCCTTTCATTCTTCTCGTCTCCGTAATGATCTTCATCTCCAGCTAGTTGAATCTGTAACTCAACAGGAAGTTATCAGGAAGAATGTCCGTGCAACTTGAAAGTCCAACTCCGAGTCCAGAAACCGTTGCTCGTCAGAAACCGTCCTGTCGAACGTGCAGGAAACCTATGGCAGGTCATAGGAATATGCGTGTAGTCCTCCCGTCCAAACCAGAGCCCCCCAGTGAGTATCGATTTCAACCATTAAGTTTATTCTATGAAAGCTTTGTTGTATACTTAACGAGGTTCTTTGCAGATCTCGTTCCACCTCAAACTCCTAGCCCAAGCGAAGGATTCCTTGATGATTCGTGCAGTGGCACTTCATCTCATACGTACCGCCTCCCACCACACGTCGTACGCGGCACCAACGTTGGCGACAGACAAGACATCTTACGCGATACAGAAGTTGACCCACAAGGTTGAACATGAATATGTAATTTCGTATCAACCGCTTCAAATGCCCCCAGGCTAGGATTTCGTGGTTTCAGAAGTCTCTCTTCGTTATGCTGACCTCTTAAAGTAGCTCATTACTGTACTGCGTCGGCAGAAACCAACCACGACAAATTGTTTGCCCACACAACCGGCCGTTGGCTTTGTAACGAAGAAAGTAGTAAGTCAGCTGAGCTCATGCATTTACGCATACTTAAAACTCTTAGATCGAAGCTTGAAATACAAGACTTTTAATGTGGCTGCACTAGAAGACATCGCATGCCGCAGCCTCAATGCTCAACGTTGCGCTGTATGAAGGGGCATGGTGTTACAATCTTACATGGTTGGGTCGATAGCGAGCGACAAAAGAGTACAGTGTCATGAGTGAGGACCGCGAAGTCGCACTGCGAATCGCTCGCGTATCCTTGTCGTCCTTATTCTCATCGCAAACCCGGAGGGAAGATGGGGTCAAATACTGTACAGTTATATCCATCCAATCAAATATATCTCGTATTTCGTGCGGTGTGCGTTGTAGTGTACAGTGTATTATAGTGGGCAAGTTTCTTTTTAAGATATGACAGGATGTCTCGCGCCATACAACGTCGCGACACGGCGCGTTGCAGTCGTTGCAGTCGTTGCAGTGACCAACTGATTTCTAGCGCCGGCATCACCTTAAACTATCAGCCTCTATGAGCTCTCTGCGCACAGCCGTGGTACATCCAATCAAAAACTCCCTTCCAGCTTCTGACAAGCCTGGGTGGATATATGTATATCACATCGACGGAACACATCGGTACAAAGTGGGACGAACGATCAACGTGGAGCGGCGCAAAGGAGAATGGAACCGCCAATGTCGAGGGCAGCGGCACTATTGGTTCACACCCATTTCAACTCGACGGTATGTGAAAGCCGGTGAGTATTCTGTTAGCTATTGTTTCTATTTCTAATACTTGTGTAGAACATGATATCCATGTAGAACTTGAACGAATTTGCCTTCGACGTCCGCGATTGCACTGTGCCCAATGTGATTTGTTTCTTTTTCTTCCTTCCATTAGACGTTCTAAAACTACAGGATCTTTTTGAGGCGGACGTAAGCATCAAGAGCTTTTTGAGTTCGCCGGAGAGCCGTCTGAGGTGTATCAAAGTATTATTGCCCCGCTCGTTCAACGGATTTGCACGGAATGAAGGTACGTTGTCTCGTTTCGTTACAGGGACGATTCGTGCCCACTCGTGGTTCAGTGTTCTTATGTTCGTTCAGTTTCTGCGTTGAAGTTCTTGCTCGTTCGTGAAGGTAAGCTGTTCTATTTGTTCATCTGTTGTTCCATCGTGCGCATATCCTTTGTTCGTTCGCTAACGTCTGTTCGTTCGCTCAAGCTTGTTCAGATTACTTGTCTCCGTTCATTACGTGTTCATTCAGTCGACATGTTCATATCCCTGGGCACCGACTCTTGTACAGTTGGTACAATCATGAATTTTATTTATTCCATGTATATAGTACACTAACCTGTATCTACTAATGCTTGCCTGCTTTCTATATTCTTTAGTTGTGTATCTTTATTCTTTAGTCGTGTATCCCATACTTTTCTTTCATTTATTCTTTACTTGTGTATCCCATACTTTTCTTTCATGGTATCATAAGTGCGGCCTTGTCGAACTTAAGCTCACACCTCTGCCCCTAAGTTATTAACATATATAATGCAACTAGTTTGGATACGATCCACGCGGCGAAGACCAAATAAACGATCTAGTAATTAAACTACACTGTACAAATGATTCACATAATGAACTACACTATACAATTGATCTGCATCGTGAACCACGATATACAATTGATCTGCATTATGAACCGTGTTATAATAAATGAACTACGATATAAATGAACTGCAAATGGGCTACAAATGATCCGTGCTGGTAGTGAGAAACACGATAAACAATTTAGCCGAACGAGCAGAGCTAGAGCGAAAGTCCAAGGCGCAACAAAGTCCCGCGCAGAGCCAGAGCGAATGTCCAAGGCACGAAATTACCAACAGCCCAGATTTCCTGATGGCGTCGGCGGCCTAAAAACCCATATGAGACGATGCCAGCCAAGGCATTTGTGCTCACATTCATTGCAGATACGGCGCGGCCTACACACACAGCTGCTCCAAAACCAGATGAATTGCGCTCTGTTAAAAATCAGTAAGCGCCGTGCCCCTCGAGCAGTAAGAGTGCACCATCGAATTTTGAAATCGGCTGGCGGAGCGAACTTTTGAGTAGAGAGAGGAAGTCGTGCATGAGGGTGCATGAGGGTGCTCGTGTGAGTGAGTGATGAGGGAGATGGAATAGCCTGCATGCTTCAGTTCAACAGTGCGCGCGCGCTAAACGTCGATCCGCTTCCCGCGATGAACGTTGGGATAAGCAAACTTGCGCTGGATTTCTCGAAGAGTAGCTATGACGGGACGAAAAAGAGAACGCGAGGGCGTAAAGGTGGTGTTTAAGGTAGAGATGTCCGCGCGACTCTGCCCCTTCCCCTTTTCCAGACTTCGGCTCCATTACTGATCGCCCTGGAGGTGAACTCGAAGGCGACACCCAACGTGCTTGGTCATCGTGCAGGTTTATCTGTGTGGTGGCGCGACTATGTCCACCGCCGCGCATCATGTAGATGTAGTTTCAAGATGCCATGCTCGAAGGAATTTCGAATGCACTGTCACAGGAGAGGCTCGATGATATGGCTATTCGCAGTGTGAGTCTTGCCCGTCTCCGCATATATGGCGCTTAAACTACTTTTCGCTGGCCAATCAGCGCTTTCCCCACTCCTCAGCCTGAAGGACGTCTTCAGCCCACAACTCCCTCTTCGTCCGCGTCCAACAAGCCCGGGATTGTATAAATATCCGAATTTCCTTCTTAGCTTGAGCACGAAGATCTTTCGAACGATATTATTGGAACTCGGAAAACATAAGTGGTCTATGCTATAATTCAACGGAACACATAAACACATAATGCAGATGATGATGGCGGTGATGCAGGGATGCAAAGAAATGCGGATGACAACGCAGATGTGTTCAGCACTCGTACAAACAGAGAAGAAAACGCGCTCGTCTTGAAACCTTCGGGATCCTTCCAATATCTATCCCCTACCCTCAGACAACCCTCCGATTCCTCTTCTTAGTACTGTTATGATTATATCACACAGAAGTAGAGAAAGAGAGGAATGAGAGAGGGGTTGGATATGAGAATCGTGAACGCGTGGCCGGGCGCAAACAGGGAAAGAGCCAGCTGAGGGTGCGCGACTCAAAACAAACAATAAGCCCCTAAGCCCAGAGAAGCCGGCGGCTCAGTGGAAAGGATGTGGAAGTTTTGTACCATTTTTTGTTGAGATTTCGACTAAAACATTTCTTAACGAGATGAAAGAAGACGAGCAGGCAGCGCACACTCACATCTGAACCTTGAGAGAGAGGCTTCAGTAAGAGCGCGAACGACAGGATATGATGTCCCGCGCAACCTTGCATTGTTAAGTTCGGTAATGACACGTTGGCCATCATTTTGCTTTGCATTTGTAGCGAAAGACTTGGTGTTTTACTAGATTGAGCCTTTGATCAATAAATCGTGGTCAAAATTATACACCGAACTCACCAGTAAAAAGCTCTTTCCATCAAAGCTCTTTTTCAATTCAAAAACTGCTCGGTTGCCAGCTGCAACACCTCCACCGAGCTCTTCAAAGACGCGCTTCTTTTTAGCTTCCCGATCTCTACTAGCGCGTTCTTCTAGCATTCTGGGAAAGGATTTTTGTGTCTCCTTGCGTCCCTGCTCTATTGTAGATATCAAAATTTGTTCATGCGCATGCCACAAGTTCCCAGCAACATCCGCGTCCTGGGTTGAAGCGGGGAAAACGTTGCAGACGCTGAGATGCGCTATTAAGCTTGAATAACGTCGATGCATCAACGTGAGCCTGAGCCAACAGATAGTTTCTAATAACCAGTCTTTGTCGCGAACAAGAAACTCTTCTAGTTTCAAATAAAACGCGCGCGCTCTGCCGGTGCCATTTGACGTTGCAGGATGGCGAGAAACGAGTCTACGAGACTGAGCTTCATTTTGGTTGAGAGAAAGGTTGAGAGAAAGGTCGCCAGAAGGAAGATCTGGCTTGGCCAAATTCGAAGTCAGGTCTTTCGGCGCTGTCAGCAGTGATGAGAGGTTGGATGCCATCGGCCTTGGCATCATCGTCGAGACCGAGGAGAGCTGTTTCTGTTTGGCTGTTTGCTACCTTCGCTTCACCTAATCAACCGCAAACAATGCGCCGCACCACAAGAGTCCGATCGCAGTTCCCAGCCTTCTCCGAGTCAGTTGGCCTTTCCTCGTATGAAAAGGAAATTCAGGTCCTTATTTCATTGACAATTGATAAGCCCTAATTCAATCCAGCATTCTCCTTCAAAGACCCATGCAACTCATCTCTCTTCAAACACGCTCGGCAACCATCGCAGCATAAGATCCGGCAACTCAAAGCACGCCGTTGAAAGTATGGATCTCGAAAGTCCCGCCGATCGGAGAACGGGACTGCAGCAAAGATAGTTCAACTCCTCTCGCTATTCCCAGGCAAATACTTCGAAGAGTCGAATCATGTGCCCGACGTAGCACCAATGCGGTAGAATCACCGGCCAAGGGCGCATTGAACCGCTACCCCTATCAAGGGAGCAAAGAGGCCAGAGATGAGGAAGGTAAGGTCTTGACCATTTTGAGACGTTTGCTTCATCTCGCGATATCTTTTCACTTCATTTGTTGACGGCAATGAATGCTATTCAGAGCAACCTAGAACATCTCGAAGATGAAAACGACATCTCCCGTCGCAGAGTGAGGAACCTAGAGCATGAGTTTGAGGTGTGCAAAAGAGAAGTAGTGCGTGAGCAGACTAGAGTGCTGGAGAAGGAGGACTGGGAATTCTGGAATATCAAACTAAACGAAATAGTTCACTCATATGCCCCGACCTCCATCTTCAGGTATCGAATCATTGCTCTCCTTTCCTCGTCCTTGCAACCCATCCCAGATATACACGACCCAATAACGAGACCGGGCAGCAAAAGCATAGAACTTCCGAGATCGCCTGGCCAAGAGCCGCCATGAGCTTGAAGATTTTAAAGAATGGATAGCTCGTTTCGTACCTGGTCAGTCAATTAGAGGCCTGGCAGTATTGTTCCAATACCATCATGGCGGCACTTCGGCCCTGTTCAATGAATCTCCATTTAGTTTTCGCTACTGGGCATATAGGTTGAAGCCGTTACCTCCTGCAAGGCAAATAACTGTGCTGTTCACTGAGGGCAGCATACCACTTACAAGGCCTCCCGAAAATCGGAAGAAAGTCGGATCCATGCCTATTCGCATGAACCGGCATTAACCCAGTGCCGCTCCAATAGTTATAGCAAAGACTTACCTGAGCAATATCTTGCCTCATTCCATTCGCTCTTCAATTAACTTTAAAGGTCGGCGAGAATAATGACTCGTGAGAACATGCGAAATGAATGGTCTGCCCTAAGCACCGCTTTGGCGCTTGAGTGGGACCCTGCCCCTGTCCTTCTGCTCCTCTTCCTGCTACCCCCGCGGTCGCCGGTCCAGAATGAGTTATGTTCACAGTCCCAGTAGATGCCTCTGGTCGGTGATCAAGTAATGTGTACTCTTTCAATAGTATGCGCATGTCAGTCTCCGTGAGCTCTGCGAGTGCCAGAGATAGACATGTTCAAGACAAAAACGAGTGTGAGAGTGGAGGAAAGAAACGAATTGGTGTCTTCTGCGTGCGTGAAGGAGCCTGGGACCCGTACATGCTGATTAACATGATTATCGGAAATTCGGGCGCTGCCGCGGAGAACTCGTTGTGACCGCGCTCAACAAAGAGATTGGACCACTCGTAGTAGACGTGCGGAGGTACGCCGGCGTATCCTGCACCAGCCCTCGACATATAAGTTCCAATCGAAAATATGATTCACAGGCGTCCACGGACGTGTGCGCTTTTCCGATGCAGTACTCTTCTGAGCTTCCGGCCACTGATCGCTCTCCAAATGACCCTCGCTAATCTGATGCCGTACCGCAAACGCGGCCAGCGCACCACTCCAAAAGACTCTAAGTCTCCGCAGCAAAGTCTCTAGGCGACGCCAACCATCCTCAGGAAGCTTCGACTGATCGACAACTGCAATTCCTTCAACGCCGCCCCGCTTCGTTTCCCTGAAAAAGAGGAGTGGCACCAGATTCCGTGGCATCCATGTGGTTGAGCCATCCCTCGTTTCGCATCATCCTCCATAGCAATTCCGCGTGATCAAGCTTTCAGCGTGAAAATATCCACTTGTCGAGAGCCCAGATATGAATTCAGGGTCGGCCTTGTCAAACTAATCGCACTCTTCTACCTATAAAGAGCGCCTCGAGGTATCAACTCGTATTTGGGCCCATTGAGTTGCGCCTGTGATGTCCGCCTGTCGCGAGCCCAACGCTGCCCAACGCCTCGAGGTATAGACTCAAGGTCGGGTTCGTTTTTGATGATCCTTTGCCAAGGTACTGGGGAGCATTTCTTGTCGAGTAGGGGCTGCTGTCAGGCAGAGTACATGACAGTTGTAACAACTCATTAGTTGCTTGCCACTAATATTGAACAAATTCAACGAAATACCTTGCAATTTGGAGTGCCTAAAACATGGCTTGACCTGCATCGCGCCACACCTCCCTAAGTCCAACGAGTAGCCCTCTGATCCCGAGACGAGCCGCTGAACTCATTCCGCTATTCCACGAGTGCTGAATTTGCGACCATTGTTGCTGATAAAATATGTAAGTGTTTGCACAACTTATTAAATAATCATGCGGTCGTACAAATTCTTATATAAACTTCAACCTTTCCGCCACTCCTTGATAACCAGCTTATGACTAGTACTCGAAAGTTTCCAATAGGAAGCAGGAGGATGCCAGAACTCGCGATCGAGCGCCATCCACTCCATGAATAATCGTGATTCGAAACGTCTGCCCTGCCCTGTCTCTACTCATTCGTCTCTATGCTCTCCAATACCAAGAAGCGCAAGGTCGTTCAAGCCAAAGCCTCTAGATTTACCAAAAAAGTGCTCAAATAGACGTCGGACTGCCAAGTCTAAGTCTGCTGAGGATATTCCAGCGCGGTCGTCCGCTCATGCGCACCATATAGTGGGGGCGGAGACACCACGCATATCTTTCCCATTGTCTGGCGAGGAATTAACATTGACTAGCCACGTTGTGCTCAGGGGCTAAGGTATCGACCACGCCGATGGTGTTTGTTGGTTGGATGAGGCGGTTGGTCTTGTGAGGTCGGGTAAGTCATGGCGAAGACTCTACTGTATCCTACTAAGACCAGCAATCCTTCAGAGCCTCCATCCCATTTGTTGACAACGTGTGGTAGTAGGCACATGCGACGGATTGGCACCACGTCGTATCCGAACCAGATGAATTCACGGAGAAGCAGATCAGCAGCAAATCACCGTCCAAAGGGGTGAATTCCGTATTATATCCTGTAGAATATCCTACGGTGGTGAGCCTGTGTCTCTAGGTCGATACGTCATCTCACCTTTAATGCAACGCCCAGATACAACGCACGCAACCGAAAGGTTCGCACTCCCAATTACATCCACTTCTCGCCGATGAAGCGCGACCAGAATGATCATTATTGGGAAGAGTCAATGGTACTTTTGAGTTCTCTATATGGTGCTTTGAGTCATCTTTTCCGCTGACGCCCTTGTCCTTCTCCAGAGCCTATGCAAGCGACCTCGGCAAAAGTGCACTGGATTCTGCGCCTGTAGTTTCCCTTTCTACGATCTCTACCAGGAGCTAGAGTCTCCCTTCTTCATGCCGTGAATTCCCAACCGCTACCTTCGGGAACCGCCAAATCTTCGTGTGTACTCCAGATATTGTCGCCTTGGGCTGACGGTGCATTTGAGTACTGTTAGTTGGGGGAAAATGGGCCGCACTAGCAACTCTGTACGAGCTTGCGTCTTCTAGCGCTGAGATGTTGCATATTGTGGCCCTCAATGTTCTACCCATCCTGCTCGGGGCTGCTGAATTGACAGGCTGCATCTATTCAAGTCGGACACGCTCAATATCTTGAACCGAGCATACCGTATCACTCCTGACTACTACATATCTACGTCTATTCTATATGTTCGCACATGTACACTGCAAATTACGATCTTGTCAATCCATGCATTGAAACATACCGGCCCGAAGTTGATCTCTTTTATTCAGCTCCGCTCCCTGTGCGACCGTCCTCTTCCAGATTGATCTTGCAATTGTTCTGTCTCCTAGCTATAACGCTTGCGCTTGTCAACCTAAAATCTGTTTCAGATGACCTCTCGATTCCGCCAATTCCTGAATTCTACTCTGAAAGACTCGGAAGTGGAGGAGGAAGAAGATTTTGAGACTGTGTCCCCATCCTCTTCAGCAGATCTTCCGATAACCACTTCAGTTCGCCACGGAACTATAGGAACTAGCACTAGCCAGTTTCGGCAGCGTTTGGGAAAGCGTCTGCGCGATCAAGAGCCATCTCCGCAGGAATCAGCCCGCTATTCTCCCTCCCGAAATCCGTCGCGCTCTGTCATGGCGGGCAAGGAACCTGTTCGACAATCTACCAATTCACGATCTTCTCCGACCCCTCCTTCGATGGATACCGACCAGATTAATTATCACCAGATGGTCACAACGATGTTGAACAAGCCGGGCCAGCTGCCGTCATCGCAGGGTTTGTTGGGTTCATCTGATTTAGATGTTTTCATGGATGAGGCAAACAGACTGGTGGTGAGTGGAACAGATCCACATTTACTGATAAGTGAAGCTAATGAGAAATATTCATCAGAAGGAGACTATCTTTTCGGACAATCCGAGTACCTCATCGGAAGGTGACTCTTTTGAGTCTGTTCTTCAGCGGGGACAGGACGGCTATTACCACCCGTTTGGTGACCCGCGCCTCACCCATTCAGCTGCCAAGCGCGCGTTTGTAAACACAAAATCAGTTTATACTGCTTTGGTGAACCTCAACACCAAATTTGATTCCCTGATTGATGGTGTCAGCTCTCAAAGTGATATTCAATCAACTTTGCATGAGATAGAGGAAGGTTTTCAATCAGCTCAGGATTACCTTGGTGATACTAGGCAATCTGCACTTTCAGTGGAGGTAGTGCAGGAATCCAATGCACATTTGACCTCCCTTGGTAACCGGCTGACAGCCTGGCGCCAAAGATATCCTGATGCTAGACCATTCAAGATTGACAACAGTGGGTGATGAATTTCCTACTTTTTTCAACTACTTACTCATTCTTGCCAATCTTTAACAGGAAAAGCTTTGATTGATCCAGCAAAAGGTCTTCAAGCCCCAACTCTTATTGCATATTGTATTGCCCTTGTTAGCAGGGTGTTTGATGGTGTTGGAGAGCGCGGAGCTGGATTCATATTGAAGGCACTCAAGCTCTTTGGTTTGTCCATCGCCTTACTCAACCCTGATGGGCCAAATATCTTGCAAAGAAATGCCATTTCAGCAATTCCTGATACCATTAACACCCTGGAGGATCAACTGAACCTTGGTATTACAAGTGTTCCCTATGCAGTATGCCCTAGCTGCAGTTGCACATATCTCCCCAGCTACCCTACTAGTCAATCCAAGCCAGCCTACCCTGCTATCTGCTCCCATGCAGCTGCATCATTTCAGCCATGCAACACACCACTGCTGAAATATGGCAAACCTATCAAAGTCTTTCATTATTATCCATTCACTCAATGGTTTGGGAGATTTATAGCCCTACCAGGAATGGAGAAATATGGAGAATCTTTTTGTGATGATGCTGTGTCTAGTGGCTCTGGTTTCAAGAAAGATGCCCGGGATGGAAGCCATATACAAAATTTGAAAGCTGCAGATGGGCAGCTGTTTATGGCAGATCGAGCTGAAGAGGGAAGATGGTTTTTCAAACTGCATGCAGACTCCTTCAATGTTGAAGGAAATAGAATCCGGGGCCGCAGTAGTTCCACTGGTGTCCTTGCCCTCTACTGTTTGAATTTGCCTTTAGAAATGGCAAATGACCCAGCATATATTTACATCCCTGGCCTAATTCAAGGTCCCCGCGAGCCTGAAAGCAAACAGGCTGCTCATTGTCATTTTCTTCGACCTCTGATCACAGATCTAGAGATTGCATATAGGCGGGGCTTAACTGCTTATGGGACTGCTGAATCCTCTGCACCATATCAGAAGGTCTCTAAAGTTGCAGTAGCAAACTCTGTCATGGACTTTAAAGCAGCGCGTCCATTCGGTGGCTTCTTGGATGTTACATCCCATCATTTCTGTTTTATATGTCAATGCTGGCACACTGCACATCTGACAAGAACTGATTTTGAACACTGGAAGCCTGTGGATGATAATTATCTTCGAATAGGAGCTGAGTTGTGGAGAGATGCTACCAGTGAGAAGGACCGCAAAAGAATTGAGGCAGTCTATGGCACAAGATATTCTGAACTGTGGCGCTTGCCATATTGGACTCCATCTCAGCAGCTTGTTGTTGATCCTATGCACACTATATTTCAACTGGTTCAGCAAAACTTCTTCCGCACTGCTTTAGGTCTTGATAACCCAGAAGCTAATTCTGAAGAGCCAAAGTCGTTTCTGGCTTTCCATTATAATTTCACACCACCTCCTCATATCTCTGAAACTGCTTCATTTGACTCTAATTCAAAACAACAAGTTCCTGACTCTTTGCAAGACATATTGAGTCTGTCTGTTTTGGAAAGTGAGGAGCAAGAAGACCTATGTCTTAATCTGATAGAATGGGGAGATTTATCAGAAAATGACCAGGCTCTTCGAACAGAGAGGATGCTTTCTTTTAGGGATACTATCTGGAATGATGTGCGGGCTCTTCAGAATCTTCAAGATATCCACAATGATTTGTCTGACAATGCACCAAGTTCCATTTATGATCAGCGGGAATTACACAAGCGCCTTAAGAGTCGGAAATGGATAGCTCTTGTCTATGTCTGCAATGACCTTTGTGCTTTTCCGCAAAAGTACAAAGAAGGAATTTGTGCTCAGTCAACAATAAAGAAGAAGGATATTACTAAAGAAGTTATGGCCAAAGCCCTTGTTCAATGGGTAAGTGCTTTTATTTGGAATCTTAGACCTACTTATAAATCTTTATATCAGAGAATGACCATTGAAGAGAAGGAGCCATACACATGGCCATTCTTTACCTCTGGAGACAAAAGGCCATTATCTGCTCCTTGGGCCACACAACCTTCTATCTCTGCAGAAGAAGAAGCAATGGATCTAGACTGTCATAATATTTCAAAGGAGGATCAGGTTCAACTGCTCAAAGTATTGAGTTCCCAGATGAATTATCACTCTGCTTATGGCATTGGTCATATTCACCGCAGGTTGAAACAGCCACTTACTGAAGATCATGCAAATCATGCATTGAAAAAATTCCTACAAGGGAAATCTAGGAATGCATTGATATATGTCTGCGTGGATGTCAACAGACTTCCAAAAGGGAATTTCTCTAAGGAACAATTAATTGAGCAGCTTATTTCCTGGGTGAGTAAAGATTAGCAGCTAATATAATGCCGGATTTGTTCTAATTTTCTTAAAGCGAGAATCTCAACCCTTAGAAGAGATGACTTGGACACCAGTTGATTCTGTGTCAGTACTCAAGCGGATTCAAGAAGCAATTCAAAATGTTATAACTCCCACATGGATTTCAAAACCACCTCCAGATACTGGACTTGCCAAAGCAGGAACATTGAAGGCTGACAATTGGCGGACTCTATTTGCCATTTATGTTCCTCTTGCGTTGTTAAGTTTATGGCATCCAAAATCACCTATAGCAGCAGAGAATGCTAGTGATATGGGCTCTGTCTTAAAAACTTCTATGGCACTGACCTGTGCCTCTATCACAATGAACAAAGATATCTTGGCACCAGAAGACCGGCAATTGTTCAGACAATTATTGAGAACACATGTTCTTGGCCTGCAAGAGAATTTTCCAGGTTTCATTCAACCTTCTCATCACCTTGCTTTTCATATCTATGAGTTCATGGACTCCTTCAGCACAGTGCGGAATTGGTGGGCTTTCCCTTTTGAGCGCCTAATTGGAAGACTGCAAAGAATTCCGTCCAATCATCAGATTGGTAAGTATACCATATATTTGAATTTACTATCTATGAACTTTCTTTTATTCCAGGCCAGCTTGAAAAAACAATCTTATATTCCTTCAGTAAAGGTGCAGCTTTCCGCCAGTGGCTTTTAAAACCTGATTGTCCACCACTGCTGAAGTATTGCCAAAACATTCTGGATAAAGCCTATGGCTATGATAACAACACTTCATCTTTTAATCCACAAGATTTGGAGAAGGATTCTGAAGCAGACAATAGCAACAATGCCATGTCTTTGACACCTGACTCGGAGCTTTGCCGCATTCTCAAAAAGCATCCTGAGGATATGGAATGTTTGACCCATATATCAGCCACCCGTGGCTTTTATAGCATCCCTAGTGCAAGATCTGTTGGAAACAGCTATGTGTGTTTTAGGGAGAAGGACAATGTGGAGTGGATACCTGGTCAGATTCAACATATCTTCAGAGAGAATGGCAAAACTTGTGTGGCTATCAAGCGCTGCAAGCCCCTTAATAAGGCCATAATAGATCCTTTTGCTTCATTTCGTGATCAAGGGTTTGACAGCAAATTGGTTTCATCCTCCTTTTCAAGCCACTTGGAAATTATGGGCATTGATAATGTCATTGCCCACACAACAAGATGGGAGCTATACTCTGGTATAGCTGTTGTGCTGAATCTTTCAAGGGTATGTGTTCCTTTTCATTCATCTGTTTAGCGAAATCTCATAAGTACTGATGATATTTCTTAGTCTTAGGAGAAGGACAGCATTGGGGGTTCAATTATTTATTATCAAGCTCAAATTAAGGGCTAAAGAGAGTGGTCTATACTTTGTTTGTGTATAAAATTCAATGTTTACAGTCAGAACACTATTTGATGAACTGCGAGGAAAAACATGTGCACTGGGCGCATCCAGGAAAACTACTTACCCGCCATTTTCAAGCCCTCCCGTGGGATGATGAGATCTGTGTGCGTAAAGTCAACTGTGAGATTCAACGAACGTAGTATAATTGCAAGCGCGTACCTGCTTCGTGCGAGAGGTACTGAGGGGCAAGCTCATCCAGAAAATTGAGGGTAGCCGCATGCTAGCAGTTCGCTTCCCGCCTACTGAGAAGTCACGACCATCGGGCGTTGTAAACCTGGAGGAACAGCAGAGATACTAACAGGCCGAAAGACATGGTTTAGCGAGAATATCGTAGGCTTAAAACAGAACATACCGCCTATCAACGTTGTGTTTGCACTCGCTTTACCATGTTCCGAGTAAAGTATAGCCCGATCCACTCTACCTGGTGATTGTTGAAGCAGCCCTTGTCGACTTGATGCAATAGGTCAGGTAAAAGTGATTCGTGTATGTCCTCTCGAGGTACAAGAGGCGCTAGGATGAGGAAGAACGCAAAGAGGAGCAGGAGCAGAGTGGGAGAGGTCCCCAGAATTGATGTGTTTCATGGGAGGAGGACGGAAAGGTGCGCGATGCGGGTGCAGAGGTAGATGAGGCCGACGGAGATGAAGAAGTTCTTAATAGCGTACAGATACGATGCAACTTCAGAAGAAAATCAGAACGTTAAGGAAGGGACGGCAAGAAATTTAAAATACCAACACGAATTAAACCAAAATTATAGGTGTCGCCTGGGGCTACGGCCACAAATACCATGGATGAGACAAACCAGTGCCAAACGAGCCCCGCAGCAGGAGTGTTGAACGGTTCGTTGGACCCAAAGATGTGGGAGAAGGGGAGGAATCCCAAACGGCCTAGTCCTCGATTCACTAAAAGGTAAAAGGGTGAATATGAGCTTGACGATGTGGAAGAGTGTGAACGACATACGGCGGGCGTGGGGTGGTGGGGTGTAGAGCACATGTACAGACATGACGATCTCTTGGGCGCTTAGCGCGGCGAATACACTGAGCTCAGCTTGTGGGTCAAACATATTGCGGAAGTATAATGCGCTACAAGAGACACATCAGCGAGACTCAGGTGCAGTTGGAGGAGAAACTCATGCAATCTTTTGCTTTAAATTGATTATCTCCTCTTTCGGCACCGCAGCAAAGTACGATACGCTGATGAACAGGTAGATAAGAAAGTGATAGGGCCCGCTATCTTGACTGTGCGGGCAGGGTTGCGCTTTTCGGAGAGAAGATATTTGACGTTGGAGTGTCCGATGAAGGACCTACGTGACCCGAACATCAGAAACGAGGCCAAAAGAAAAGAGGTAAAGAAACACACCAAATTACGCTATACAATCCTGCCACGAATGCATTTGGACTAACGTTTGTCCCTTCCCAGATTTTTCCACCGCCTCTGTCCCACAGGAGAATCACGAAGACGGCGTAACCCATCGACAGTAAAGAATCCAGAAGAAAGAAATCAAAACGAAGCCGAGGATCTTGAATATGCCAAGAGGTTCCTGAATGCGGACACCCTATTTGATAGAGATAATGTGGACACGAAAGTGACCCAGGAAAGAGCGAGAGCATCATCGCTTCCATTGCGTGACAGGGTGGAATAACGCACGTAGAATGTCTACGAATTGCGGTTCAACACAAGAAGAACGGTTGAGCTACCCAGAGTCCACATCACGATGAGGTACTTGGGATCGATGAAAGAAGCTCTGAGTGCACCACCAGAGCGGGGTAAACCAGTGCTGAGCTCAATGTAGAATGTGAGCCCAGCAACGGTGATGAGAGCAAGGACCCAGGGAGCGAGAGCAACCGAGTAACGAAGTCTGCCGGTCAGGGGCGGGGGGAAGAGCAGAGGGCGGCCACGAAGTTGACAAACAATCGTTTCCTCCTCAAAGTCTCCCCGGCTCCCTTCCCACAAACTGCCGAAGCCTCTAAGCTGAATGAGGAAAGCGCGAATGCCCGAGAATACTCGATGCTAGAAGGCGTTCGACGCAACCGACACGGCGACGCTCCTCAGATGTGGTGGGGAAGCTATGACAAGCATCGAGGGAAGAGACCGGGAAAATGTCAGAACGGAGGGTTGCCGTGATATAGGGAGTGAAACCACTTGTGCACTGCATCGCTCCTTTTGGCGCTCGACGAGACAAACTTCGTCAAAGCAGCTCCCAACGCAGGTCCGATCGCGATGAGTTTCGCGCACTTAGCTTCATATCCATCGCAAGCAGCACCTGCATGAGTAGAATCTCCTTAATTTCAGTTGGAATTGCGCAAATGGAAAAGTCTACCTTGCGTTCCCTTTGAAATCCAGCCTCCCTTCCTCTACCCATCCATTACTTTAACGGTAGCTCTCGGCACCGCGCCACAACTTCCAAGTCCAGCGAGTAGCCCTCTAATCCCGAGACGAGCCGCTAAACTTAGTCGCCTATAGTGCGAGTGCTGATAGAGATCTGCAACAATGGTTGCTAGTAAGTGATAGAGTAATATTGGCGCTGCAGCTTTATCGCCACCCTTGGTTCCCCAAGACACCTGATAGTGAAAGTCAGTAGCGATCAATGAAATATACACTGATGGTCCTTACATCACGCGAATTGCAAAACGCGTGGACGTTGAGCACGCTAGTGAAACTCGGTGTGGGCAACAAATATTGAGGAAAGGAAGAACATGTGCCAAGGATCACGCTAGGAAGCGTTAAAAATGTCTGGCCATCACAAGAACATGGCAACACTCACGGATAGGAAAGAGGAGAAGAGGTGGATAACTTGAGAAGCAGACCGTAAGTGTTTGTGTCCTTCGACGGCGCAGACGAAGACATCTGCTACTGAACACTGCCGTCGCAACCGGAGCACCTCGAGTATCAGATGGTGGATTTCGGCAATTGTCAGTCCGCAACCCACGCAGCAGGACCTTAATGATGTCGCCGATGCGCAAGAATCGCCATAGATTTAGTGGTAGGTGCATTGCCTAATCCTTTCCTCGCCGGTCGTGTCAACATGGGTGAGGTCTCTGCGACACCCGTGCTCTACAAGCTTTCTGTGACTTCCCAGCAGTGCCGCAAAAAGACATGGGCAGGGAGGGTGTTTAGAGAGGAGATGCCGGCACTTCAGCACTGATAGCGTAGCGCGCCGAAGTCAGAGATAGTTGGGAGAAGGAACGCTAGTGGATGCAGAATACTCCAGTAGCACACGACGCGCTTTAGCAAGAAGCAGTCGAAGGTGGGGTATGACCCTGGTGACGAAAATTGAGCAATATTAATCGAGCACTGCAACACACCGCAGCTAGAGATGATGGGGAAGAAACCGTGGTGAATATAAATCCTCCAGTCTCATAGGGACGCTTGAGCGAGAGAGGCGACTCGTGAGATCTCGAGAAGGTGAGGGGCACACGGCCAGCTGGAAGCATGATGCATTATGCGTAAAGGCTTAATTAAGTGCAAGAGCTCACCCGCATATGTGCTCCTTATAGTCCAACTTTCGAAGGGCACGAACATAAAATCTCATTAGTGTGTTGAGGAGAGTTTCACCTTCGATATGAAGTGCAGGCAAAGAAGTGTTGAAAGACCGGGTGAAAATGCCCTCAAAGCCCCTTGAAAGAGACTGCAAACCCAGAAAACTTCGTATTCCCGTGGCGCGAGTATTCAAAGCTCCGGGTAAGTCAGCCAAATCTAAGAAGCTTCGATGCAGATTCTATGCAAGCTGACAATCGGGATTAGAGACAGCAGAAGTCATCGCCGGTCCATGCAGTTCTTCAAGCGGAGTTTAAAAGGATTTAAAAGGAACTGGAACTGTAGAAGGCTGCAAGCTTGAGTGCCGAAGATGCAGCCCAAACTTGTCATCAGTCATGATCGTGAGCAATTTTGATGATGTACAAATAAGTGATTTTTAGGTGCAAATTAACAAGAAATTACTCACTGGTCATCTGTCTATACCGTATACGCTGTATAAATACTGTATATTTAAACTCGCCCTCAGAGCCTAGACATATACGCTTAGCTTGGCGATTTGTATATGCATCGTGTATATTCGATAGCGAAACCGTCAATTTGGGATGATAGCCTTTGTCGACGAAGAATGGCGACCGTCCAGTAGTAGCACTACGCACGTTGTCGTGCGCGAACTCCGCCATAGGGAGCATAGGAGCTCAGTTATCCTGTTCGATGTTCACATCGAAGCGCAGGTACTGTTCCAGTGTTTGATTTGTGCGCTCAGTCTGTCCATCAGATTGTGGGTGAAAAGCCGCCGAGGAGTTAGACCCTATGTCCAGAGCGCTACATAGCGACTGCCACAATGCAGACACAAATAGTGTTCCTCTGTCGCTAACAATGTCAAACGGGAGTCCATATCTGGAAACACGCGCGCTATGAACAGTCGCGCTAGATCTTCCACTGTGTCGCTAGTGAAGCAAGGTAAGTGCGCGCGTGGTGAAGGACATCCTTAAAAGTATACAGTCCAGGCCAGAAGCGCGTTCGCGATAGTAGTTGAACAGTCCACCTGACTCCCGGGTGACCTCAAAGCTTATGATCATGGTGTTCCTTAATGAACTCCATGCGCGCTATCTGGCACGTAGATGCGATTCAGTCGCCACAGAAGTTCGTCGCTAGTTCGAGAATCCTTCCTCGTTTCTTCCAGCCATTTTCCGCAATGCAGTTCCCAATACTGATCTCGCCTCACTTGTCTAATCCTACTAAGCAACAACAATGGCATCATGAGCTGCTCTGGAGGAATTAGAATCTTGTGATTCAACTCATCTTCAGCTCCTTTCTTCGGACACTCGTCCGGGCGCCTTTTTAAGGCGCCAGGCTTAGTACCAAAGACTCCTGGCTGGTAGTTGATCACGAAATCAAATCTAGATAGAAAGACCATCTAGCTTGGCGACAACTGAGCTTTTTGGACAGTGTAGCGCACCCCTTCGAGGTGCGCTCCCCATTGCTTGAAGCTTTCCACTATCGCTAACAGTTCCTTGCCCTGAATGTCGTAGTTGAGCTTAGCTGGTACCATTGAGTGCACATAGTATACGATGGGATGAATTTCCTTAGTCTTAGAATCTATTTGACTGAGAACAGGCGCAATAGCGATATCTGGTGCATTGGGTTCAACAACAATGGGTAGTGATGGGTCAAAGTGGTGCAAAATAGGGGCTTCATTAAATGGATCTTTCAGCGTATTCAATGCGCTATCACAGGCGCTATCGTATTTGAACTTGGCGGAAACGATGACTTCCTCAGTGCAGGGTTCTGTCTTACCAATCACTCAGCCCAAAGGGCGCGGTCCAGCAAGCCAAACCCATAAGATTGGTGTGTGAAGATGGCAGTAGTTAGACAAAAAATAGTTCTACAGCAAATACTACATCTAGGAGTTCCTTCCGACTGCCATTGTATGAACTAGAGTGAGTCTAACTTCAAAGATTGAAATCGCCGCCCCAGCTCCTTGAAGGCAGTCTTAGCCATGCGGAAACAGTCCGCATACACATGCTCTTCATGAACATGCAGGCTGTTCACATCCTGGTAAGAATGGTGCAAAGCCACGACCAACTGGAAAAAGATGTCGTGAATAGCAGCCTGCTCTTCCGGGGTGTCGCAGAAAAACGCGAATAACGCTGGATTAAGGCTCGCCAATTGGAAAATGTTGTAGCGGTGCAACTCGTTTGCGGGGCCAGTGAAGGAAAACAAATCTTGACTCAGTGTATTTAGATGATTTTGAGCTTCATCTGCGGGAGGTGGTGGCCGAATGGTGGTTCTTGTGGTGAAGAGCCACAGCGCAAGCCAAAATGTCGACTCCACGTCGTGCAAAAAGCTATGCACTAGCGGGAGCGGCAATCCTTTGGCAAAGTTGCGCTTGATCAGTGGTGGTGCCAAGTTAATGGCGTATGCACCTATCTGAACTTCAACTGCCATGAATTCGGGTGTCCCCTGTAGATTATCTGTAAGCAGAAGAACACACAAACCAAAGAACACGGACCGTCTTGGGATTCCTTGCCACCTCATCAGGAGGCCGACTGAAACGGCGGGTGTACTCGAAATCACCAAGTTTTCCCGTGCCATCGAAAAAAACGTTTCCAGTGCTTATATCACGGTGTACATATCCTATGAGGTACAAAAGATGTACTGCTAGATAGTTTATTAGCACCGCTGAAAGCAAAGACAAGATTTCAGCTCACCAGTCACACAATCATACAATGCCTGACCAATTTCTCCAACGCTTGAGAGATGAGCAATGGTTTTACAATGCTCTTTGTAAATGAGGCGGCAGTGCTGCTTACACTCGAATTTGCCGACAGAAGTAGGGGCAGAAGCAGGAGCAAACAGGGACAAGTTCCCGTTGTGGCCGGTTCGGGAACTGCCTTTATCCTGTCGAGGTCGGGAGAGTGAGCGATTGCCGGAGAATTCTTTAAGTACGCGAGATCGGACGTTTTCCGGTAGAATGGGTATGGTTGTTTGACCCATAATCACCTCCTCGCATTCGATGGTGAGGAAGTAGTCTTTGTAATGGGCCAGAGCGGCCCGCAATTCGTGCTCTTCTTCCTTATCGGAAGGAAGATGATCAGTGGGTATGTTCCCACTCTGGAGCAGGGCATCCAGCTCCTGGAAAATTTGTCCCTGGATGGTCATCTCCGTGTCTCCTTCGTCCACCCAATAATCCTTCAGCACACAAGTTTGGGAACCCTCGACCTCCTTGCCCTCTGCATTAAGCTCCCGGACTGACCAAACTCGGGTAGCACGGCCAGGTATAGTAGCCGCGAAAAATTCTGAGATGCAGGTCAGTGTCTTGAAACATCGGTCCTTAATTCTGTAGACATAATAAAGGTTATCGTCTAGCCCGCGGCAGCGAGTGACGGTTGGGTCGAAGCCAAGCTGCATCTCGTTTGCAAACGACATCTTAATAACAAACTTGATGAAAAGCTCGGAATCCTGTCCAGAAGGCAATGAGGGACTAATCAATTGTGTCAAATAGTAACTTACGGTACGAAGATTGAACGGTTCAGATCTCACCGCATGAGACCGTGAAAAGTACCAGAGGCGCACATTGTATCCCTCAATTGACACCTTATTTTGTTTGTCAGAAGGGTGCGAAAGGGTAACGAGAAATAGACGCACCGAGTAGGTGTACAGCCGGCGCGGGTCGTTGGACATGAAGTGTGTGGCTGCACCGACTACTTTAGGATAGTTCTTAGCAGAAGAAGGGCATCAGTTATAACAAATACAACAAGAAGAGAGGGCTTACATCCTTCATAGATTTAAATGTGGTCTGAAATTTAAATTCCCAATTGGCGACCAAGTCAGCAGAGAATGTCACTGGGTCATTAGATGAGGCTGTGCCAGTGCTGCACACCGGAACAGTCGAGTGCTTAAGCTGGAAGAATGCGTCGACTTTGAACGCGGCACCCTCAATCTCAGACATGGTGGTGCGTTTGGGACGATGTCCAAAGATTGTGAGTGGCACCTCGCAACTGCCTGCGGAGTAAGCTTTGCAAATCCAGTCAACTAATTTTGATATTGTATCAGCGTAAAAATCATCCTCATCCAGTGCTATCTTTGGAATTGCTGTAGGATAATCCTTCCAACAGCCATCCTTGGTAAGGTGATTCTTTGTGCGAAGTGCTTTCACACAAGCGCGGTATCCTTTCTTTTTGATTTGGTAAGGTAGATAGGTCTTCAGAAACCCAATGATTGGTACCTCAATGAAGATGGGGTCGAGGTCCGTGATTGCAACTTTGCGTTGAATCTCAAGGTCAGGAGTGGTGGTGCTGCGCCCGATGCGCATGGTGCGAGGAGTTGACTGAGTGGCCATGTGAAGGTCGATTGATGCGGGATGTGAGAGGATGTGAGGTGCTTCCGAGGTGTTCAAAGTTTCATTGTTCAAGTTATTTTTATGAACATTTTACACGTGATCATCGGCATTGTAGGAAGCAAGTTGTATTACCGGCATGGGTCCGCCGGAACACTGATAGTTCGTGCTCTTAAATCCGAATGAAACCAGCAGCAGGTTTCTCTGGTGGGATACGGACGGCAACAACTTGGCCTTTGGGACGGGGTTTGCGCTGAAGCTGGGTTGAATCACGTTTGATCATGTTGAACTCGATCTCGAAAGAAGCGTTCGGATTGACACTGTAGAGTTCACGCATGTGACAAATGCGGTGAAGAGGAATACCCAATGCTACTTGTAGCTGGCCGCAAGGGTAGTGCCAGAAACCATCTCAGAAGTCGGGAATTGAGCTGGAGGAAGTGGAAAGTACGCAGAGGTATTCGACAGTCCCAGGTGCTCCGAGGACCTAACCACACGCACGCACCATCAACAAGAATTAGACACCCAACCTTGGCTGCGCATCCCAAACGAGGCTATATAACACAGGCTTACAAAATTGAGGCTAAGTACGTAGTTGTACCTGTCAGCTCATAATTTGAATTCAGAATTGTGCACTAATCGCGCTCTCCTGATTCAATCTGGGACCGAATGTCAGCATCAGGTCATCTTCTGCATTCATGATCGCGCTCTCGCTCCCGACTCTCTGGATTCGACGGCGCACCGTTCGCGAAGGACACGAGCGCTGCAGTGAACATCAGCCGCCAGGGTCGTAGCTTCCGCGTGCAGTACGCCCATCCCTCGAGACCCGGTGCGTCGTCAAATGAACGAACGAACGGGAACCGAAACGCGGCGATTTGGGGAACCAGACTTACCAGTGCCTCGAAGGCTTGTCGACAAGAGAGTTGCGCATGTTTCGGAAGTCCCGCATTGTCGGGCTGACACGCCACGGTAAGGGATGATGGTGACGATGGTGGGTATATACCCTCCAGCCTCAAGGCCGGTAGATGTAGAAGGGTGCCAGCAGATATGAAGAATCAGTAGCTAGTAGTAATCCTGCGTGTATGACCATGAGAGACTCACCTATATTTCGTTCCTGTGACTCAACAGGACTTGCAGTAATCGTAAAAATAGTCTTAAGTCATTCTTGGTCACTGGCGTGCGGAACAATTAAAACGTGACCCGTGGGAATGAATTCAAGCAAGCAGTCCGAGCGACAGTTTCACAGTACACTAGCTAGTAGTAGTGTGTAGCCATTCAAATATTCAGGCCGCCTTCATGCTTTAAGCTTCAGCTTCAGCTTCAGGGCCCAGGTTACGTTGACTACACTTCCTTTCCCGCGTCTCTTGCATCTCCTGCAAAGCGGCCTGATCATCTTTTTGTCGGTCTTACCACGAGCATCCATTCATCGCCAGCTGTACAGTGAATACTTGGATGGCGGGTCTCGCCTTCCTGGATTGGCGAATAAGTGAAAAGGGAAAGAAGATCGTGCAAACCAGGAAACCTATACTCAAAACTCTAAACGTCCAGAATGATGCCAAGCAACCCAACGTTACTTCATGTGCAGTGTTCTCGTCAGCGTTCGGTTCCATAGATAATAAGATCCTGATAAAATCCGTCCACCGGCGTGTTCTCGAGGTCCCCAGTAGGTTGATGGAGTTTGATTGAACTCGAGTGACATCGTTTGTGGGCCCGCAAAGAGAAGAGAGCGTGGCTGCGAGCAGTCACACAGGGGAAAGCTGCCTAGCAGCAGCTAGCAGGGTAGCCAGCGAAGACAGAGGTTGCGATTGTGAAGAAGTCGGTGTCGCGGGAGAAGATGAATCATCGTGAACTTTCGAAGGTTGCAAGCTTGAGCTTGCTTCAGACGATGCCTTTACCGGACAGGAAGAGGTGGGGTGGGGGACGGTACCAGTGTGAATACCCAGCGCGCTAATAGCCAGCTCGCTAATAGCCGCATTCCATTCCCTCTCAAAAGCCCTCATACAGGCTTTGAGTTCCTCATTCTCGCGCTTCAACCCGACAGGATCGAGCGACTGGTCAGAGTCCATGGGTGGGGTCGAGGATATGGACGCTGGAGATTCAGTCGGTGCAGATGAAGTCGACCCGGAAGCAGCGCCCAATGCGGTGCGCAGGACTTTCACTTCCTCCTCCAGCTCTGCCACTCGATCCTGTAATTGAGTGGTTTTTGCAATTTTTGTAGCGCGATATTTTTGCGAAGCGATTCTGTTTTTCTCTTTGCGGGTCATGCGAAGAGATGGCGCAGCAGCACTTGTACTGACATGGCTATGACCGGGACTCGAGGGCGAAGGATAAGGAGAAGCAGTTTGACGAGCAGAAACAGGAGAATGGGTTTGTGAACGAGATGGAGTGACTTTTGCCATGTTGAAGTGTTCAGGGTTACTAATTACTATGTGGCGGCCGACCACAAAATCATCAAATGATTTGATGATTTTGTGGTCGGGCGCTCGATATCCATGCAGGTCACATGATAGTCACATGCGGTGCTCGTGCCTGCGTTGTTCACCTGGTCGATGACCATGGCCGGGTTTCCCGGAGGTCTTTCCAAAGTCAGTCCCCAAAAATATCATAACCAGTGCTAGTAAACACCGGTGACATCAAGTCCAGTTCATATACATTGCAGAAGCCATGGTCGCATAGCATCGATTGGATGTTTCATTGACTCTATTCTATTCTAATGTCGTCGTGCGTAAAGTACATCGTGGGCTAGGTAGAAAGCGAGTGAATTGAGTACATCGTGTGCCAGTTCCTAGAAGAAAGCCAGAGATGAAAGCGAGGGTATTGAAGGTACGTTGGATATAGATCTCGAGAACGATGAAGCCAAGTTCAGTCTACCATCTTCGACGGCAGCTCGAAATCTTCACGCTTAAGAGGCAAAGGTACGAGATAAACTACCACTACAGCGTTGCCGCCAATAGCCAGCAGAGCTTCGATGAAGGCCTCATACGTGACAGTGTTGTCGAGTGTGTCCCAGTCAAAGATTGATTTTTTGCCATCACGAGCAGTATAGAGCTGTGTTTCATGGAC
This sequence comes from Omphalotus guepiniiformis, assembly GCA_028554645.1. Lineage (NCBI taxonomy): Eukaryota > Fungi > Basidiomycota > Agaricomycetes > Agaricales > Omphalotaceae > Omphalotus > Omphalotus guepiniiformis. The sequence continues at coordinate 130,017 of JAQOOI010000020.1, forward strand.
CATTTTCTGGGTGACCCCCCTCCTAAGCATAAAGAGCAGGTCTCGCAGGCAGGGCTCGAAAGGCTTGAAGAAATTTGTAACAGGAATTGCCGGTGGTTCATTCTCATACAACTCCCTTTTCTCCCTATATACCGTCTCGGGGTGATCCGTAAACCAACCATTATATGGACGCATTTCCGTCAGGCGAAGACCAGATGACCCTTCATCCATGTCATAATGACAGCAGACGATGAGTATTACATAAGTCAATGCCTCGAGGTCGTGTCGATAGAGGTGGCCTAAAAACCATTTCTTGGCAAGCAAATCAAGTGCCATGAAAGGTTTGGTGCCAGTACGCTGCTGTGATGACGGGGTGCCGCTAGGCGGCAGATATGATGACAGATCAAAGTCATTCAAGACACCGTACACCCTCTCGTCAGTCCGGCGAAACATGATATTCGCCTGACTGAGGTCCCGATGAAGTACTTTGGGGTGGTCAACAAGCCACCGATGAACCTGGGCGATGTCGAGGAAGACCTGTACAAACTCGATCCAATTATTCAACTCCGTGATGGGCGAAAGGACTTCTTGGACGGTTATACGAACATCACGCATCTCGTATGGGTATTCATCATCCCTGTTCATCCTCTTCAGAAAGTCGCGAATTCGGCATTGCGGCGTATCGTCCGCATACTTATATGTATGGGAGTAGAGAATGTTGGGAAGATTATTCTTCACCCATAAATGAGCCTCCCCGAGCTTGTCTGCAGTGTTCAACGCTTTCGCGCATATATCATCCTCAGCTTCCCGCTCTGCACCAGGAAAGCTGATCTTCACGATGACCTCGTCACTGTGATGATTCCACTTCTTCTTCAATTCTGGCGGACACTTGGCAAGGAGGACGGTAGTTCCACGACCTATGATGCCGTGAGCTCGGTAGATGACCTCTTGAAGCTCAAGCTCCACATTCTTGTCCAACATCAGCTTACACCCCAAGAATGCGTCCGAACCAGGGTGCGCGTCGTGCGCGACAGGCGGTTTCGTCTTGCCTTTCTTTTTGCCTGTGCTACTCAGGTACATTGGATTGAAGTTTGGAGTGAGCATTGGATATAGGTCTTCTCTATCGCTGGCAGCATCGACTGCCGAATTGTCGTTCGCCGTAGTTCCATCCGTGCCTGCATTATCGTCACCCAATGCGGGTCCTTCGTTGACTGCGATACCACTGCTCTTGGCAGTGACCTTGCTGGCTACAGCCCCGCCGCTATTTGTGGCTTCCTTCCTGGCATCATGGCTAACAGGAGCCGGAACTGAAGCAGATTTCCAATCGTCTGTTGGGAAAGGACCGCGTGTCAAGCGCGGTAGCTCAGCAAGCTGGTGTAAAACGGCTAGCAGCTGGACCAACCCCCCTTCTTTGAACAGGTCTATGGGCTCCGAAAGCATAACTTTCGAGCGGTCGTAATAGGCGAGTTGAAGGAAGTGGTCATCGACCACCATCCCAATGGTATGGTCCCTAATGACACCGGCTGACAGCATCTCGAGCGCATATCCAGCACATTGAAGCAGGACATGAGTAACAAGCTTCGAACCGTGAAGCTTTTTCTCAACTTCGATATCCATCTCGCAACCATAGCCTATTGGTAGGTCTTGTTTCCGGCCATTTTTCGGGACAATCTCAGCACCCTCATCGATCTTTTGCCTCTTCTGGTCACCAGTAGCATCACCGACGTCGTCCTGAAGGGTCATCATAGCCTGGCGGGGAGGCGTGACCGGGTGGTCGCCACGCCCGCTGACCACCTCAGCGAGAACAGAAGTTTCAGAGGCGATCATTTCGTTGACATTTTGTTGAGAAGCAACGAATCCGTTTGTCGAAACAAGATCATATGAGGCCCTGGCCGCGGATGGCACATCGTAATCACTTCGAAGAGCAGAGGTCGATGCTTGGGTGGAAGCAGGAGTGCGCACAGACGAGCGCAATACACGAGTCACCGAAGGACCACGCGAGCGACTGGTCGTCGATGCACGAGCGCCGGACTTCCTTGATCGAGTGGTCGACCCTCCGTATACCCGCGGACGACTTGCTAATGGTCGTGAATTTGAAGGACCTAGAAACCCAGATGAGAAGATAGTGCAGAAAGACGGGAAAGAAACGCACCTGCGGCTGAAGTTCGGCTGCGACCACGGGACTCTAGATCTGATAGTGTGGGTTGGGGACGATCCACTATAATACCAGTAGAAATTAGAATTGACCGACTGGGGCAAAAGACGACCTTACAGAGTCTCTTTCTCTTCTTGCTGGACGCTTTCCCATCGATATCATCAGAGGCTGAAGCTTGACCACTCTCCGTTATCGATACAGCTCCTAAAGACCGATTGAAATCCAGATTGTTCGTCGCGTCTTCTTCCACAGCGGTTGCGTCCTGGGATTTTTTGCCTGCCACTGCCAGAGGAATTAACTTTGTCAGCCCGTGAAAGAGAAGTGAAAACGTACCCTTCTTCGTGATAATTCGACCCCGTTCCAATGCGGTCTTTTTCCGTTTCACTTCTATGAAGTAGAGAAGCACAGGCCAGCGTAGCTTCATGCGGTCTACGACTTCCTTCTCGTATCCATGACTCGCCAACATCACAACGATGTCTGGTTTGCGCTCCGTGTATGAGCCACCCATAATTTTCTCAGACCTATCGTAGAACACCAGGGGAGGAATACTGCTTTTGTTGAACAAGGCGGCCATCGCAACGTTAAAAAGCTCCACTAAGGCAGCACAAAGAACTTCCTCGTTGAGTGCAGTGCTTGCATCTTTGAAAAGAAACAAGTATTTCCCCCACGCAACGCGGCATTCTTTCATTTTCGGGTCGTCCCTCAACCTTTCGCGCATCTCGTCGGAGAACTTGGTATATTCGTCCGACGGTAGTCGTAGAATGACATCAAGAAAATCACTGAAAGACAGAGTAATACGACCTCTGATGTCCTCTATGAGATAGTTGTTGACGACTTCCACTGCATGGTGCTCTTTCGGGTTTGGCTGAGAAGCAGCCTTTAGACTGGGAGGAGTTATGTTAAGAGCAGCGGCATGCTGCGGGACAGAATGTGGCATAAAGGTCGGCCTTACGATGGCAGTCGGCCTTACGATGGCAGATTGCACACGAGATGGTATAGACATGGGTGGAGGAAGAGAGTCAAAGCGCAAACCGTGGCTACACGTGGTCCTTTGTTTGGTACCGGTTTGTTCTGATAAATATCTTGGAAGTCACGTGAGGGTGTCGGTTTCGTACCTGCTTGCGTTGATTCTTTTTGCCCCCCATTCCTCAACCCAAACACCTCGCAGTTATAGCTGAACATGCGTACGTTTCTCCTACGTCCCTCACTGAATATGAAACCACGCGTGAGAGCCCATTGTCTGCCTGGTCAACGTTCCCCCCTGAGGGCCCGACCCTGGGATCCGGCGCGGGGGAATACGAGTACCCGGTCGTCTGCCAGCGCATTTCTCCCCGAGGGCCCGACCCTGGGATCCGGCGTGGAGGATTGCAATGGCAGGAGCCGTTCATCACGCGCGCCCCTGTTCTTCTAGTCGCAGTCCCCCTTCCCTTGCTGAAGTTCATCTTAGGTCTGCGTTCGGGGAAGGAGCTTCCATCGTTCGAACCGACGCCAGACCGGCCAATTCGCGTCGTGTCGTTCGATGTTGATCAAGCGCTATCGATGAAAGCGCAGGATCAATTGAATGCGGAGCGAGAGGGCCGGCCTCATGAAGAGCAAGAGCACGACGAGGAACTGGAGTTGGACGACAGCTACGACGTCGACGCTAGGCCACTTCAATGCGATCAACCCTCCGTTCACTTTGACTTTCTCCCCCCCTTGCCCACGCCTTTTACCCCGGCCTCCCTCGACAGCAACAGCGATGCCTCAGATGCCGAAGACCCATGCCAAGATTCTACTGGACAGCTTGCGCGCCGTAAGCGGAAACGTGCAAGGAATCGCATCAAAAGGGAAGAAAAGCGACGCAAACTCCAGGAGCTCTTAGGAACTCGTCTGAAGAGCGTAGCGCGTCGCAAGGCGTCCTGTGCAACTGTTGTGGAAGTAGATGAGGATTTCGCGACGGAAGACTTGCCGGTTAATTCGTCCGGTTGGGCGGGTATTCGATTGGCTCTGGAGAAGTCGCATGCGAAGTATCTGAAGGATCTAGGTGATGGCTACAACCTCAAGCTGGTAGAATGGGACGGACGGTACGTTTACCCGGGGCAATCTTTTCCGGTAGCTGCACTGATATCTCGTCCGATAGAAAATGTCATGCGATTGTTGACGGGCGCGGGCGCATCATCGCTGTACTCGCAGGTCGACCACACGGAGACGATTGGGACGGACTTATGGAAGAAGCTGCTGCTGCGGTGGAGAAGGTACGACGAAAGGCCAGCTTCACAGACAAACAGGCCAATCACCGCCGCGGCGATTTCCCTGCGGTTGCCATCGGCATTTCATACGGCGGCGGCCAAAAGGCGGGTGTCAAAATCCTCTCTCATTTTCAGGTGGACTAAACTAGCTCTATGCCAGCACCCGGGTGTACTGCGCCAATCAAAAACCATGCTCCTGGATCTTCTAGCTCTTCTATCCCATCCTGCCTTCCGTCGCCTTGCAGGCTTTGCGAATTGTGCGTGGTGTTACCCATCATGATCTTTATTGCTGGACTCATATACCCCAGGTGCTTTTGAAGCTTTTGCCACAACCACCTTCGAATTATATAGGAAGAACCTTAATGCACTCCTGGAGTCTAACCCAAACCTTTGGCCCAACTTCAGGAACACCGTCTTTGCCGCCTGTACATTCAATTTTGGACCAAGTACCCAAACCTATCCACACACAGACAGCGGCAACCTTGCGTGGGGATGGTGCGCCATCACCGCACTTGGATCATTTAATCCAGACCGCGGCGGCCATCTGGTGCTGTGGGATCTGGGTCTGGTTATCCGCTTTCCCCCCGGCTCAACAATCCTCATACCCTCCGCCCTGCTTACGCACTCCAATCTTCCCGTTCTGGAGGGTGAAAATCGGTATTCATTTGTGCAATACAGTGCTGCAGGGCTGTTTCGATGGGTCGAGAATGGGTTCAAGTCGGACAAGGACCTCATGGCAGAAGCCTCACCTCTGGAGACCATTCAGCATGAGAAAGCGAAGAAGAGTCGCTGGACAAACGGTCTTGGAATGTTTTCCCTTTGGAGTGAAGTAGTTGACAAAGGGCGGCATGCAGCATCCCATGTAGTGTAGCATGAATGTCGGTTTGAACTTGTCCAGTATTCCTTCCCTATACGACCCTTCGAACGTGCCAGATAGTCACGCTAACGCCTCTTCGTCGACTGCTGCGGGTTCTGCGCAACGGGTTCCCTACGTTCTTGTTCCATCTATGCCATCCAAGGTTCCGAGCACTTCTGATCCCATGCCTCAAGGGTCCAGTAGCACGGAGCTACCGTTGTTTGCACCTGCTACCCCGTCATCGCCAGAGCATTCGATTTCCTCTGAGGTGGTATCGGCGCCATATCGTGATGACGAGCGTGTATCAGTGCCTGTTCAACAATCGACAGTAGCAATCTCTATGTCTGAGGATGTAGCGCCTCCAGTTGTAGCTGCTTCTTCGCAACCTGCCGTGTCAGCGCCACCCAGCACTTCTGAGGTGGCGCAATTCCAATGGAAGTCGATCCAGTACCGGTCAATGAGGGAGCTGTAGCGGCCAATGAGATGCCCCCTTCAACACCTCCCGCGGCTGGCGTTGTGGCTTCGTTTACTGCTGTTCCGGGATTGTCAGGCCATCCTCCCCCGATCGTTCCAGAATTCATTCAAGGTTCTTCTTGTAATAGCGGTCACCAAGCTGATGTGAGAAGAAGACTAGATGGAGTTGTCGCCAGTTCTTCTGATGTTCTAGCATTGCTGGCACCGTCGGTCGCAGCTCTTCGGCAATCTATGCATGTTGCCGCGGATGCAGTGGCCATCGCAGATCCCACTTTTCGGCAGCCACGTTCTGAGGAGGTGCAGTCAAACAAGGTGGTGAAATTCCTTCTACGTGTCTCGTTTTTCCTATTCTTGTGCTGAGTTAAATTGATGTTTTAGCAGCCGCAGTCTGGGAATTTTAACTCTTCCACTATGTCTGGTAACGTTGTAAAAGTGGATCCGCGCTCTCCTGACGACCTGGGCGTGTTTATCGACCCATCCAACGAACAGGGCGATGTCGAGACTCAGGTTCAATCACTTCGCGATGCCTTGGCTGCAGCACAAGAACGAATTCGCTATCTCGAGCGTGAACGAGGATACCTTCAGGGTTATGCTCGAGACTTGGACTGGCGCCCCAATCAAGCATTTAACATTGAATCTGCTGAATTGCGCTTGCGCTATCCGCCCGACGCTCGTCCAGAAGTGTCGGCCTTATTGTCTTCATACCTAGAAGTGAGGCGGAACAACCTGTCTTTGCTTGAAGAGTTGCGCTGGGCCAATGCTAAAATAGCACGTCGTGACGTCGACTACGAGCATGTCCGTGGGGTATGTCATTTGCTTGCCAACAATTTGGCTGGCACTCGCAATTTGATGGAGGAATGTGAGGGGCGCCATCTTGACCTATCCGATGAATTCTTTCGACTACGCGAGGAGTATGGTCTCGCCATGGCTGAACTGGATGCAGTTTATGGGTTCACCCCTTCTTCGCTCAATCGTGTTGCGGAACTGGAGGAGCGTTGCGCCAGATTTGCTTCGACGTTGCAAGGTTTGCGCGCCGCTAACCCCTCAGCTTGCCTTCGAGTATTGCAACGGTTATTGGAGGAACGAGCGTTGGAGCTTCCTTCTGCGCTTCCTTTCGTTTCAGACGACTCTTCTCTGCGCCCCTTCGTTTCTCTAGTCAACGATATGGTTGCCGCTCTTCGTGAAGGATTATCGCGAACACAGGCCGCTGTATCGCGCTACTATCATCGCGAACACAGGCCGCTGTATCGCGCTACTATCATCGCGACGAGTATCGTGCCGTCTTAGAGTCTGACGCGATTGGTGACCCTGCTCGCCATCCCCGAGCAGAGCAACTGGCTGGGTTTATTCAGGGCCAGCCACCGTCGTTACTATTCGCATCGACCTTCGAGCAATTTCTCCAACGTCAACCTGGACACACTGGCACTCAAGCGCTTATTTCCTCATCCGCTGGCAATACCTCTTCCTCTGTTGCGCCGGCAGTTCCTGATGTGACAGTTGAGGGGGCGTCAATGTTGAATGTTGAGCCTAGTGGCTCCACCAATGCTGGTGACGATGTTGACACCTCAAGTCAAAGGGATGCCGCTCTTGATCAGCCTAGAATGGAAAAGCGAGGTGTCGAGGAAGTGGAGTCTTTAGCTGATGACGATAGGGCAGGAAAGCGTGTGCGTCAGGAGTAATCGGTCCTGGTAGATAGTTTTCTTGCTTTTTGTCTTGTTTTTATGCAGATTTACATCTAGATGTTTTCTTTGATGTCAATAAAAATATACTCGTACACTTTCGCTATGTTCTTAGTGACCCTGTAAGTCATTAAATGTATCCTCGGCATCGCGAGATTGCGACTCCGATTCAACATGAGCCCACTGTTCCAAGGTAGGTTGCGCTCGTCGTGGGTTGCGATCGTGCCATTCTTTCATCATATCCATAGCGCCGGCCATGTCAAACCACATTACCCACGAGTTGTGCTCGTCGCTATACCCTGTCCACTTAGCGTGATACTGGACGTGTCGATTTGTGGGATGGCGACGCGACTTTGATCCAATTTCTTGGAAGGGCGCGTTGTCGTTATGTTGGTGGTACTGAGCCAAACTTTTCTTCCAGGTTGAAAATGCTCTGGTATAACTGGGAGTTGTGACATTTCCGCGTTTCGCGATGCAGCGACGTTCGCTTTCTCGATCTCTTTCTTCAGGAACTCGTGGAGGTTGCGCAAGCTTTCAGCTTGGCGATCAGCGTCTGCGTCTCGAATATTCGATAGCGAAACCCGTTAGTTTTGCTCGTGCCCTACCTCGTGAACGTATAGCGCCATGACCTCTTCGTGGAATTTCTGATTCTAGACGACGTCCAGGTCCAGTGAACAACGATCGTTCGCCGTCGCTATGACGAAACGGAATGCGAGTAGTGTCGCTATCTCGCTGGGAAGTGTGTGGCACGCCAAGAGTGGGCGTGGTTGCGCTTTCGCTATGCTGTGATTGCGCTGGTTGCTCCATGGTAGCAGCCTCAGTGGCCGTAGCCGCTGTTGTCGTTGTCGACATGTCCACTCGTCGTCATTAGAACTGGGAGCGGAGGATTGGCTAAATACGGTCAAGACCTCGACGAATTGTCCAAGCCTCGTAAATAACCAGTGAAAGATGAGATAATACATGTAGCGAGCGCCGATGAGAACGCCGAGACAATGCCGCTAAGCAGAACTTTGACGACGACGGCTTGACCTAGACAAGTCTTGAGATAGTGGTATGAGTAGCGACGAGTAGCGCAATGAGATAAAAGCTGAAGTGGAGTCGACGAAAGATGAGAAATAGCGAGAAAATAGACTGAGAGACGAGAGACGAGACTTGAAACAAAGAAATAGAGAGATAAGGACGATTTATTTAGCCAATGCCTTGGCGCTATTCGAGTACAGAGTTTACATGCAGTGAAAGGATTCTAATGGAGTCACTATAATGCATCTACGTGACCTGAAATGGCTCGGTCTTAGTAGCGATATTCACGCGTCGCTAGGTATGGCAGCGCATCAAGTCCTAGATAGGGGCTGTTGACAAAATAGGAGTTTCACGTGTTCGGTATAAGGTTGAGCCATTCATGCGTGCGCTTTGTTCGTTATAGCGCGGAAGCGTTCTGGAGGGCAGAAAAGGGACACCTCATGACAGCATGGCCCAATCCAGCGCTTGGTCCAATTTTTTGTGAGGGCGCGTCGTCGTTATGTTAGATTCAATGAAACATCGAATACAAATCGATGTTATGCGACAATAGTATGAACTGGACTTGATGCCACCGGCGTTCACTACTTAGGCAGATTTTATTCCCACGGGTTTTCAATCTCGACAAATGCCTCCGCCGACATATTGAAAATGCTTCCGCTAATCGTGCAGGAACGAGACGGGTAAGTATTCACATCTGCCCTGTTCTTCCCCACCGACGTCTGCGCTCAACTGTACACCGGCAGGCCTCCAGACACTGGCACACGCTCCCGGTTTATATCCCTCCACCGTCTCCTCCTCGCGTCCACAACGAGACTGGAGCAGTCATAGCTGGTCTTGCAGGAACAGCAGGGGTAGGTTTGCGCTTTTTCTTTCCCCACTGAGGTCTGTACGCAACTGTGCGCTGTCAGGCTGTGCGCGTAGCTCGCGCGACCCACTCGGAGCGGAGGCTGAACGGGTTATATCCCTCCATCGTCTCCTTCTCGCGTCTACAACGAGATATTCTTGCGCGTACTCTGTCACTTACTGCCGATCATGGGTTTATATCAGCCTTCACCTCGTCCCGATTATTTGTTCCTCACCTCGATTATTCGTTCCTCGCCTCATCGACATCTACCGCGACTGAGTGGACTCATAACTCACCATATTCTTGCGCCGTGCTCTGCGACCTACTGCCGATCGTTGCTTGCAGATCAACATTCGTGCTGCGGGCGACTAAGTTTAGCAGCTCGTCTCAGGATTTGAGGGCTACTCGCTGAACTTAGAAGCTGTGGCGCGGTGCGGCTCGAGTTGCGCTCAACCAGAGTGCCAGGGAAGATGAATAGTCTTCTCTGTTCACTTAGGGGTTAGCCTTGTGTGTGCCATGGTTGACTTGGAGACGTTCTGTAGTCGACCAATTATATCTGTTTGTTTGGCTTTTTTTTCACCGCTGAAATATCACCATGCCTCGAGGGCCAATCAACACTTGCCTATGCGTGAGTTCAATTCCAGTCAGTAGGGTGAGTATGACTAACGAATCACGAAGGATGCGTTCCGATTGGCGAAGAACACTGACGGACTGGCAGAGGAGTATCTTGGTACGCGGTTCAACTGGGCGCGGCGGCGCACCAATGTATTGCGGCGGTCTTAAATGTATTGCTTCATTCTTGAATGGGTATTAGCAGTTTGTATGAGACTTATGGGTGAAAATACAGATTTTTTTCTTCTTCTTTGCAACAGTTTAGAATTTTGTGAATTGATATCTACACATCATGATAAGTGGTGTAGTACTGCAACATGGGAACTATTCAAGCCATTATCTCAAGATTATCAGCCTGGAAGCACTCTAGTGCTGCCTCATCAGCAGTCAGGGTCCCTTCTAGGTATTTCTCAAACACTCCTGGAAAGCGCACCGACGTGACAATTGACAAACCGCTCTGCATCGCAGGTGCGTGGCGATCGTATGGTGATATTTTCGGCAGACTTGTACCATGCACTTCTTTTGGTTTCCAAACCACTAGTGTGTTTGCTGCCGATTGCACTCGAATTCGCAGACTGCAATTGTAGAAGTGTGCACCATCGATTAGTCCGCCAGTCCGGCCTGTGGTCCATGCTATTGCCCAGTCGTGAGGCTGTTTCTCAAAATGCGTGGCTCTGCCAATCAATGGTGAGCACCATTGAGTACGTGATCTCGGAAGAATCATACCGTGAATAATTGACTGCAAACACTCCGGACGGAGGTGCCATGTTGGCATTGCGAAACAGAATGGTTTCTGGACCGTACTTGACTTTATACTGGTTTTCGGGCCCTCCAGAGTGAACACCAGTATCCATCCAATAGAAACCTCCATCGCGCACAAAGGCCTCGAAATTAGCTATGATCTTCTGCGGTACGACAGCTCGGCATAGGTTCCAGAAGAGCGCGAATACCGAAGCGGCTTCGTATTCGGTTGACCGCTTCTCTGCGTCGCTCATCGATCGAATGATGTTTCGAACCCAGTCGAGTGCTGGTTTCGATCTCGCACCAGCACCCCAGCCACTGATAACGATGCTTCCTGTGTCTTCTTTCTATTGAGTGCTATCAGTACCAGAAGTGCACCGGAAAGAAGCTGCACTCACTCGAACGTTCCTTCGAGCCGCCACGTTTCTTTGCACCACACCATCTATCCACTCCACGATGCTCTCGAGGCGGCAAAAGTTTCGAATGACGATGAAAAGATATTCTCCCGTGGTTTCATGCACGAAAATCCTGCTTTCTTCGGGACGCAGATCGAAAGCCAATTGCGACAAATCGACTTTGTGCAGTGGAGGGCGTTTCAGCCTGGCATCCGCCTGCTTGCCATTGGCCAAATAGTCTTCCCAGAGCGTCGCGATCTCGTCGGTTTCGTGAATCCAGTTTCCAAGCGGGGGATAGGGCTCATCAGGAAAAGTGATGGAGGAAATGGGAATGTTCTTGAGCAAGTCTGAAATTCGCTGATTATCCTGACGATTGTTCGGATTAAGACCCAGTTTGCGAACGAGATCACGTTTGAGCTGCTGCAGTTGTTTTGCACGCTTGCGGCGGTCGTCCAAACAAGTCTGTATCGGAGGCGGTAAAGACGGTTGCCTCCCGCACCAGGAGAGATAGTCTCTGAGGGCGAGTTCAAACAGTGGTGCTTGCGAATAGAGTGGGCGGACCGAAGAGAGCAGGTTTTTCGCCAATTTGCATCCCTTGCGCCCAGTTAAAATCGGTCTGGCAAGAGCAAAACGCATCTCTCCAGCTTCTTCACTGTCATCTGCGAGTGACGCAGTAAAGAGAGTAAACACAGTCGCGCGATTTTCGATATCTGACTTTCGAGTCATTGGCAGAGTTTTAGGGTTGCGCACAAAACCTCCCGGAGTTTCCGACCGAGGTTTATTCCTTTTCTGCCATTAATTTAATAACAAAATCGTGAGTTAGTCAGATGACCGCGAACCTAATGAGTCATCACTGAGTGTGAGATTAGTCAGATGACCACAACCAATGTGTTTTCAACTTAACTCGCAGACGCGAAGCAAGAATGCACTGGACTGATCTGTACTCGTGGCATTGGCAGTCTAGTTCGGCGGCTCGTCTCGGGCTTGAGGGCTACTCGTTGGACTTAGAAGACGTGTCGCGAAGCAGGTCGAGCGGCGTTTTTGCGAAGTGTTACATGAGTCGAAGATGGTAGGCACTCGAATTGTGCCAGGTGCGTTCCGTTATATTTGTGTGCTTTTAGTTTGTCACTGATCACTGTCCCAGAAAGGCCGGGCATGCTAGCATGATTCTACGGGCCCAAACTCGAGTTGATACCTCGAGTCGCTGGGCTCATGATAGGTCTGCCGAAGTAAACCCGCGCCTTCTCGTACGGCTCGAGCCTATCAGCGGCGGAATCGACCGCAATTTGCCACGGTACTACGTGAATACTCGAGCCCGGGAATACTTGTAGGTGCTGCAGCATTCGCTCAAACACGAAGATGGCGATGACAATATGAGCGGCTTCATTGTGGAAAGTGAACCTGCGAAAAAGCGATTCAGCATGGATGGAGTTACTCTTGGCGCTCCAATTGCCACTGGAATCTTTCGCAAGCTAGGTGATTACGACTATGTACAGCACGTTCTATTTCAGCCAAGCTGACAACCACTTCATTCAGGTCAGAATGAGCATTTCGGCGAACTGCGCTCTTGGGAACCACTGGAACGAGAGCAAGGATAATGATGCACCTTCTGCGCTTCTGCCATTCTCCTTTGGATTTGTGGATGCAGGTGCCAGGTTTCCTGATACATCCATCGCGTCATTGCCTTGATGCTCTTAACATCCTTTCTCTACTTCTCCTTCAAGCTGGCGTAACTGACGAGGACGATGGAGAGGGAGAGGACATCGATGACTCTCGTCGCTAGTAAACCGACTTCCAGTGTTGGATCCAGACACCTGTACATGTGGCAAATGCGCTTTGGTCAGCGCGAAGATGCTAAACTCATTGACTTCGTTCCGCACGACCTATGTTGAGGTGGCTACAGGAACCTGCTGCAACGCTCTCGCTGCCTCATAGAAGCTTCTGTTGACCGCGGCTGAGAAGTGGCTGGAAAATTTCATTTCACGTGTTGAATGCCAATTCAGCCTGTTTGCATGGATGGACAATGTTCGCATTGGTCCCCTGGCCTCAATCAAGGTGGCTAACATGATGAATATTACCACTGGTTCAGAACTCTCAGACGAAGATCTCCGATTCATGGTTAGCATGAGTAGCTTTAGTTCTTTGGACAAGTTTAGTTCATCCGCGGTACGCTGGACCGATGGGGAGTAGCATATCTTACCAAGCTACACCGCACTATGGATCGTGAAGAGTATTTGGATGAGGAAACTGGCGCGGGCGCCGTTATCTTTGCGAGCAGTGGTTGGATGTATACGTTGATGGAATTACTATTATTCATTCGTCCGAAGATCTGGCTATTGAATTAAGGACACCGCTCTTACAAAAGGAATTTCCTGTATACATGCCCTCTCTTTCCTCCTTCGCATGATGATGAATTATTTGAAGCACGCCTAGAAAGAGACTACATTGCGCGAAATTCACAACTCATGCCAGTGTGCGGGGGCGAGCTTTGAGTAGCTTGCAAGCTGATGGATTTCCTCTTCTATCTGTAGCGGAGAAATCTTGTTCAACTTCTATACCTCGTAACACACTAGCGATGTGCATTCGGGTACCGTACCTCGGATGCAACATCGAGACAGTTTGGAGACTTGATGTCACCGCCGGAACTGCATGCCTGCATAGGGAATTTTGGGGATGCATGGTGCCTGCGAGACCCCAAAAATGAGGAGGAGGAGGAGGAGGAGAAGGAGAACCTTGGCACCAACTCAACGATCGGACTCTCCCATCGACCAAATCTCTTCATTCGAACGCGCCTTCGTAAGTCATCGTCACTGGTCCGAATAGTTCACATCTAATCCGTCATTAGTGTTCCGATTTTGTCTGTGTCTGCTGCTCAATACGTCTGTCAAGTTTGCACGAACTGTTGGAACACGTCGAAGAACGTCATGCTGCGGCTGGCGGCACGCTGCCATATCCACCCAAAGTCGAGCCATTATACTCTGAGACCTTATACTCTGCCGAAGTCGAGCCATAAAACTCTGAGACCGACACGAGCGCCCGATGTTGGGTGCTCGCAACTGCGCTTCAACAACCCTTCCGCCATTAATCTCGTTGGGTACTCTAACTACCGACTTGGAGTCCTCTGAATTCGATGATGCGACACTCATTGAATACAAATCTTCTCTTCTCTGCCATTGCTGTTCTCATTTCGCGCCTATTGCATGCACGAATGCTGAAGCTGCTGGTGGCGCAGTCTGTGAGTACAATCTTCAGCGCTTTTTCGTGTTGTTTAATTATTTCCAACGCTGACTGAACTTTTCGTTCTAGTTCTTTGGCTCACTGCTATCTCCGGTCTTTCAACACTGCTTACTTGGCGATCTATTTGGCTGCGCCAGTGAGTTTTCATCCATGAATCGCTCCCCGGAAACAAGTAAATAACTTGTATTTGCCACCTAGTATCAATTACTTACTTGCGTGCATGCGCACAGGCTCTCTGCCCCGTCGGTGATGACATAAACAAGCCAAAGCCGCAAAGTGGGCGCCATCTGACACAAAAAGTTGTCAAGAAAGAAAGCCCCATGGATATAATGCCATTGTTGGCACTTGAAGGCCGAGTTATCAAACAACTGTGGAGCATTTTCGAGTTGAGGCTCTCTCTGAAACCATCTCGATACCATTTTGATGACCACAATCATTTCAGGCGATGAGTACATGATTTTCGCGGGCGAAGATATTCGGACGATCTGCCCGCAATGGATAGTTAATGCGAGCCTCAGGAACGCAAACAGTAGCACTCACCGAGACATAGTCTCCCTTGTAATGGTATCATCATCGACAATGAGAACAACCAAAGGTGCACCGTCTTCAGCAGTCACCGGTGTAGCCCTGTGTACTTGTCTGCGCCTGCGCTTCAATCACGAGCGGATTAGGCTTCACCACAACCACCTTCTTCGCTTCCGAATTCTCAGCAATACCACCATCCTTCGTATTTTGACTTGACGAATACTTCTTAATCAACGGCGCATCACTATCCTGCCTGTCATCGCTGTCAGAAGCTATTGCTACCTGCGGACGAGCGATTTGGACGCGGCGTCGACCCAGCTGAAGTTGAGAATATGTCGCTCCATTTGCTGCCATACGATCTCCTATTAAATATCTCATCGTATCTGGACTTTCCTGATATGCATATACTGCAGTCAGTGAGTGATGCCTTTTTTTTTCTCTCTCTCTTCTTGTCGGCGGACTTTGGAAGTGGATAGGAGTGGGGTAGAAATGTTGGCACAGGAGGAGAGCGGGAGCAGATGGTTCGCTCGAGAACAGTGGAAAGATCTCCTATGTGCTTGAAGAATAAAAAATTTGGTGGAATGGTCTTTACTCCTCGCTTTTCTATTAAAATCTCTCGAACGAACTGGTGCTATGGTGGTCTGGTCTGTCTTTGAAGGCTCATCTGCTAATAAATATTTTTTTTCGACTTTGTCTAGACTTGCAATTTGCTTTACTATTCATCTACAACTCGTCCTGTCTATCGCAAACTCGCTACGGACCTCCTACGACGATGTCGTCCATTACCCTTAAAAGGCTTTTTCAACGCCTAAGTGATCTGACAACGCCACAACTTATGCGCTGCGTCAACAAAGCTCATCATTACGAACGAGTGCCCCTCGACCTATCTCTGCACCTGTCAGACGTTGCGCTGATGCCGACGCCTTGCATGCTAATGGTCATGGACCTGTCAATACGCGCAATCATTACCTCGAATGCGAGTCGTCGCTGGATAACCAAAGCCTGATCTCCACTTCGAACAAATGGTACAAAGTGGTGCGCGCGCCACCGGGAGAGGAGGTCGATTGGCTGCCACCGATTGCGTCTAGCTATACCCTATGTGCGACAAAAAGTGGCGAGGTGGTATGCTGGGACGTCCAGACGGACACCTGCTTAGCAGAATGGAACCCCGGAGAAAGATGGGAGCTCTGGAAGTGCCGCGTTGAATTTGAGGAGAAGATGGTGTACTTTACCATGGCGAAAGTGTTACATGGCTCGTGAGTGCATCCATTAGTCTTTTCCCCTGTCTTTTTTCTGATATCAGGTTTATAGCTATGATGACAGTAGGGTAGCGGAACAGTAGGGTAATGGAATTTGCCC
Organism: Omphalotus guepiniiformis; assembly: GCA_028554645.1. Classification (NCBI taxonomy): domain Eukaryota; kingdom Fungi; phylum Basidiomycota; class Agaricomycetes; order Agaricales; family Omphalotaceae; genus Omphalotus; species Omphalotus guepiniiformis. The sequence goes on from JAQOOI010000020.1 coordinate 146,121, forward strand.
TCATGCGTCTTCAGTTCTATGAGAACTCGAGCGGCAAAAAGGTCGCTTTGCCCACGTTCTCGCACGTTGCGTTGATTAAGACGATAGGCGTAGTCATGAATATTGATCCGTCTGCGAGATTACTGTCCGCTTTCATCTGGGTGACAAACTCAAATACGATCGGGCTCTACGTGCTCCTCGACTTCTTCCAGCTTTTGATCAAGCAGACCTTATTGAAAGTGGTGATATTTGTTCGGGATATATTTGGTTTTGGAGGCAATGCTGGCGCTGGACCTGGATTCTTCCCTCGCAGACATCGCAGCGCAGGTTGGTCCAACTCCGAGTATACTACCGCGGCACTGACCCTTTTTTCAGGACAATGTGGCGATGTTGGGGCCCACTCGAAGTAAACGGTGCTTCACCCACTTTGCACATTCCCTTCTTCTTGACACGCACGCTGCTGGTTACCCTCCTGCCTCGTAGTTGTGAGGCTCTTGTTAAAATCAACGTTAGGTTTCACCCAAGTGTGATTTCATGCGGGCGAAAGAAGCCATACGGCTGCCTAGCATGATGACATCCTTTGATCGACGACGAGCGGCATTCCTTACCGGCACACAACTGCAGTAGCATATTGTGCGAGATTTGTCGCCCGGAATGAAGGGGGAGACTTTGGGGATCGGGGTGTGGGGTAGAACACTGTTGCTTGGTGCTGGGATTCGGTTGCTTCTGCGGTTTTTGCTGGCTGAGACCAACTCGTTTGGCGCGAATCTGATTGCCATTAGCCACTCGATTGCACAAATCGCACACAGCGGTATCCACCACCTAAAGCACAACCGCTCCCCCCCACATATAATTTTCCACCGCATCGGCGAATTCCTCGCTGCCTTAAACGCCCTATGGCTCCTAACAGTCTGCGTCTTCGATTTACTGCCGCCTTTTTTCAATACTGCAACTCGAGATGCGCTTGGGTATAGATTTTGGAGACGTAGCAGCGATGAAGTTGGCGTATATTGGGAGCGCTCGGGTTAGAGTGGTGTTTAGTTTTGTGGATGTGTTGATTCGTCCCGAGTTGTCTCCGAGTGAATTCCAGCGAATAGTATATTATATCCGTTGGTTGGGTCTTTTATGCTGACCTGCCTGCAAGAGGCCGAGGCGCCAATGAGCTGGGTTAAAAACATTCAATGAGCAGATTCGCACAGCACATCGTCCTCCGAGCGGTCACCACGAATTGATTGATTCCGGATTGTGAGTAGCTCATACATCTCGCATGTAGCTGATTCAGCTATCCAGCTATGTGGTATTGGATCGAGGATGAATGCAAAACTTAGCATGTGAGTTGTTTGCCTTCAGTCATGGATGACTTTCGACTAATCTACAGTACTCTATTAGACCTGTAAACTTAGATAGAAATGAAATGGAACTAATGTCTCTCATAAGGACCAGTCGGTAGAGTCCATTGGGTAATCGTCTCGTCTCGCGGGTGCCGAAAGCGCTCCCTCGTTCACTGTTGCACCCGCGGCTACGCGCTCATTCATCAAAGATGCACGGCTTCCACAACTTATGGAGAGCAGGACTCAAACGTTCGACGAGCCGATTTGATTATGCTGGCTACATATATGTTTTTCATGTCAGGGGCACGCAGCTGTTCAAGGTCGGGAGGACTTCGAATGTGAGGAGGCGAAATCGAGAATGGGCATGGCAATGTCGAGGACAACGCCAACGCTGGTTCATACCTATCCGAACTAAACACTGCATAAGAACTGGTATTTTTTTTCTGCCTGAGTATCCGATCTGGCTCAGCTTTGATCTCTTTCATTTGCAATAGAACGTTTGGTTCATTTGTTTCTGGAGCGCATCTGTCTTCGACGACCTAAAGAACTTTGTCAACGATGTAAGTCGTTGGTTTCATTTTCTCGGGCAGACGGCAGCCTTACAGTGACAAAGGCGGACGACGACATCGTGAACTTTTCGCGTTTGCTGGTCGTCCATCGCTCGTGTATGAGCATCTGCTCTCGCCAATCATCAAGCATATTCGAAAGCTGTAAAGGTGCGTTCTTTCGTTTTTCAATCTTGCCGAGTCGTGTTCAGTGCGGTATTCATTCAGTTCAAGTGCTAAGTTCCCGCCTTCTTGTTCATTCGATTATCTCCTTTGTTCATTTCTTGGTGTGTTTTACTTTGTTCATTCAGCGTTAATTTCGTTGAGTTTCATTTGTTCAGTGCGAAGTGTAATTGTGTTCGTTCGTTCGCTCTGTGTTCGTTTAGATTGTTTATTCAGTGAAGAATTGTGCCCGTGTTCATTCAGATGGCTTTGTTCAGTAAAATATTCAATTGAATCATTGTATCATACGCGACATATTCTTTTGCGTTCAGAGGAAAGTGAACACATACGCGCATGTTCAAGATCGACTGAAAAAAAATACCACATGCCGCATAGATATGGTCCGATAGCGAAAGAAAGAAGGAAGGAAGCGCACCCCGACCGGTTTAGAAGCAATTAACTGATTTTGTTGATTTTCAAATAAAGCTCTCCTGCTTCACAAGATGAACGCGTGTCCCGTCGACCGGCATCTGCATACGAAGTCAGTACTGGTAACTCCATGCATCAAACAACACGAAGTCCAGGTACACGTCAGTCATTCGTGCCCATCTCTTTAGCAGCGTTTGAGAACTCACAAAATGCAAAGAGGTACTCACAATTCTTTTTTCCGCTGAGGTCCAGCAGGCTCGCTCATCCGGGTCTTCATCATCTCTGGAAAACTCTTCGTGCGCTGTACCATTTTAAAAGAATGTACTTGGTATGTAGCTGCAGGCCACCCTTGCCACCTTCAGATTGACCTTCACGAGTGCTATGAAGATGATGATCTGATCTTGCAGCCACTGAGCGCCAGGTAAATGCTCCTTCGACGTGAAAACACTACATACGTACCTCGTCGACGCACCCTCCCGACTCGAGACCTCTTAACAACTCGTTCGCAGCATCAACGCCAGTGGCATATGAGTCAACACCTTTCCTTCCGACAGCGCTACCTCCAATCCCACCGCCACCTAACTCCGCCTTCCGGCGCCCACAGTGTTTTCCTTTTTTTCTCATCGATTCTCGATCATTATCGGTATTCCATCATTCGCAATTCCTGGTAAAGCTTCGCGAATTTGTTTGGTCGCTCCTTCCACGATGCTTTTGCCTGGCAGACCTGCAAGGTGTGCTATGCCTCGGATGCTGCGGACGTCGCCTCGTTAAACTGAAGGAGGTGAGGCTGGATGATGTGGAGTGATAATTGCAGTTATTTCCCCGCCGCCTTTTGGAAAAACCACGCCTGTTTACCTGCAGCTCGGCAGTTACACCGAATTGTCGGCGCATGAAGGGTAAGAAAACATGTTGTGTATAGTCAATCTGAGGCGCTTGAGTAGCATTTGTGCCTCCATTGAGAGTCAGAATTGATGTCAATCCTCCATCTCTTGAGAACAAAAGAAGGGAAGCGCGATCTGGAGGAGAAGAGTAGTCGATCCAGCTGTGACAGAAACTGCATCAAAGTGGCACCCGATGTCGGTTTCAAACCTGAATCCGCTGCACGGAAAGACGTACTCCGAAGTGTGGTGCGTGAGCACCTCCTGGAGGGCACACATTCCGAATGCCTAGTTTGTTAACTCTGCCTTCCTGTACACCAGCCTCAGTGATCAGACTTACAGATCCCTGAGGAAGCTGCAGCCAGCCACTGTAAAGTTCATTTTCCGCGTCATCTGCATGATCAACGTCCTTCCTGGGCTTTGATTCCGACTGGAAGGTTCCGTTTTTTTAACAGAGGTAGGGAAAGGGGAATGTGTGTCAAAAGAGGGAGCACTTGGGAGAGTACATGCAACAGGGCGGGGGGAGCCGAAGGAGAGTGGGACGGGGAAGGGAATTTAGAAAGTGTAAGAAGGGGGGGGAGTGCGAGATTGAACCTTGGCTATAGCGGCAAGCAACGCCCACTCCGCGGCGTCTCGATCACCAGTCAGACCTTCTTCAGCAATCCAATCGATGAGCTCTTCACGTATTGCTTCAGAACCGCTGGCAGGATAGCGCGCGAGTTGAATTGTAGCGGTGAAATAGCACATGTTTTTTCATGAATCCCCATCTGATCCCAGTAACCCGATGAACGTAACAAGGTCGGTGCTCTTCAACATCTGTCTGCTCCAGGGACTCTCTTCAGGTCCTCATCCGAGAACGCAGCCGCAGGCTCATCTTCTTCAACCTGTTCACCATCGACACCACCTTTCCCTCTCCGCTTCTTCTTCGGTGCATCCCCTTCGTCACTGCTCACAGGTGCATCACCCTTCGGTCTTCGAGCTTTCTTGGGTTTCTTCTCCTTTTCGTTATCACTTGTCCATCCGTGCTTTACGCGTCCACTCAGTCGCTCTTCGGCTAACTTCTCAGCTTGCTTGCGAATCTCCTCCACGAAGGTTGAGTATGAATTTGTCATAAAAGGATGGGAAGTCTCACTTCTAATGCTGCCTCTCCTCTTGACGCTTTTGCCTAGCAGCAGCACGTTTGGTTTACTCTTCCTCTTCAAACTGTGTTTGCGTTAAGAGATATTCTTCTTTCTTCCTGAGCATTTCACCGTACTTGCGCTGCTGGTCTTCGGTCTCGAGAAGGGTCGCAATAGCGTGCAAACCATCTGCGCGCATCGTGTCTCCCTGAGACTCTGCGGTATACCGACGTTAGTGTCCAATAGAACGATAAGGAGTTCGGTGCGTACCAACTAAATCGACTGGAGATCATTTGGATTAGTTTTGTTACCGGTGGACCTGACATGCAGTGCGTGCAACTCACCAATCCCGTCAGCCAGCCCGAGTCAACAGATTTCAACGCTACCGCCAACATACTCAATCTTCGTTCGTGAATCATCCACAAGCTGAAGGCGGTCGTCGAGGTCCTTGAAGTATTTCCCAGCTAACACTTCAAAGCTCGTGACCACTCTCTTTCCTGCAAGATCCTCAACAGTCTTGATAGGGCCTGCTTCCGGTACTTGAACTTGCAGCGCACATTTACCGAAGCCAAGGCGAAGTTCTTCGGTGATGTGTTCTTGCATTTGGGATTCAAGGATGACATCGTGACCGGTTATACCCAAGTCTACGTTACCCCTCAGAGCGAAAGACTTCACCATCTCGGTCAATCAACCGCACCTCTCTCCCTATCTATCACTCTGCACACAAGGATCAGGTTTTTTGAGATTTAGTATATGAACCAAAAGAAAAAAAACCTCAATCACAATCGTTAATTCCGACCTCGACTCGACCCGTTAAGTTTCCCAGCTTTAAATCCCGAGCAGCCGTTTGAGATATTCACTACCTTCGGTGTGAGAATAAACACCGTTAGCGGCACCAATCTGCGTGTGGATGAGAGTCTGATGAATGCTGGATAAATGGCCACTGAGAGTCTTATGAGTAGCTGCTGACCAGGCGAGGAGTGTCGAAGAGCGTCCGATCTTCGGGTATTTTGTTTCTCGCCCGAGAAATGGTATTAATTTCGAACGAGAAAGGAAATAAATCCCCATACCTTTCCCTGAGGATAAAGCATACCTTTTGCGGTAGACATTTTTTGAATATTTACAAGGATAAAGGCATTGAATCCCTGTGTCTTTCCCAGCAGTGATTGTGCGTCATTCTCCAAGGTTAAATCATATCTTTCTCAATCAAGATAGCATCCATTTCTAAAATTTTTTCCCCACCAAAAATTGTAATATTTGTCTAAATCTTTCCCCTATACTTTCTCTCCTGGGAAAGAAAAGCGTGGGGGTAGTGACACCAGGCTAGTTTGGCTGCCGACTGTCGTTACGCCTATCTCGCTGAAACTTGCTTCATTTGAGTATATACCCTGGATACATTTGTTATTGCATCTTATCTTGACATACATGAAGCTCGTGAAGTGTATTCATCCCCTGTATGCGAAGTGGGGACATGGGTACTACTTACTGACTTCAAAGTCAGTAGGATCCTGTAGGATTTAATGCTGCCTTACCGATGCCAGAGTCAGTTACGCAAAGACGGCACATAGAAACCCGTCAGGACTTCACGCGATCGCCCGACTTCGACAGTTCATTTACGAGAAGGTCTTCAGACTACGATGGCCTATGTTCTTGTTTCACTATGGTCTCCTCTAATATAATATCGGCTCGAAGTGCTCACAGACAAAAGCAAGAGCGAGGCAGTTTGAACATTGCCGAATGACTATGGAGGACGGTACAAAAGTGAGAAGTTTAGACATACAAACATACGCGTCACATTATCTACGAGAAGCTGCGCGAGACTTCGGAAGAAAAGGTGGCCATCGAAATGTCTTGGTAGGAGGCGCTTCAATATCTCGATCCTTCGCCAGCGCTGCTACCGACTGTCTAAGGGAATAGGAGACCACCGGCGGACGGTCAATGGTGTTGTTACACATAGCGCACTTCATCGTTTTCCAGCAGCGGCGTTGTTTTTTACGGCGCTGTTCTTCTAAATGGCGAATTGCTTGCCCCGTCAAACAACTGCCACACATAGTGTGACCACAAGGTAATCTGAAAATCCTGGTCAGTATCTGCGCGAGGGCCGACAATTAAGCTGCATACACGCATGGTTGCCAAGCTGTGTCCCAGCAAACTGGACACCTGTGCAGATATTCCTGTTCCTCACGAAGAGCCTGAAGAGTAGCCTTGAGGGTCTACAATGATGTGAGGGACAAGTGTATCGGAGGAGTTGATTACGCGCACCTGAATTTCAGCTTTAGCTTCGCTCAGTTGCCCTGTTCTGGGTGTGCTGTGCGACGGAGACCGTTGCTGGGGAAGAGGATTCGGTCGAGATTTGTAGGTTACTAATGGCGTATTATTGGTTTTCAGATCCATCCTAGCTAGTGGATTAGCGTCTTTCATACTGGAGTGAATTGGAATCAAACCTGTGAATTGAATCTCTGTGTGAGACGGAGTTAGGACACGGCTCAACTGTGGTGAGGTTGAATCAAAGGTTATGGGCTCAATTTCGAAAGCGCAAGCATTTTATGGTATTCCGATGAAAGAACCGCGCGCGACAAAGAGACAAAGGGGAGGGGAGGAACGTGTAACATCTAAAATTCCCGAGGACTTCAGATAAGAAAGAGTCCAGGAATGAGCAATATGGGATGAAGGAGACTGGCGGTTCAGACGTATTTTGATGGCATAGACAGAACGTCAGGAATAGGGTAGAGACGAATCGGAAGACGCCAAGTCTTCGCAACTCTCAGCAAAGCCTGAAGCTGAAGCATTGAAGCATTGAAGGCCTGACACCAAGTCAGACAGATTTGGACGAAGACACCGAGTCCTCGTGATGCTTTCTCGATGGATGATACGATGGGTAGCTATAGTTAGTTGGCTGGACCGAGATAAGATGAACTTGAAAATAGTTTAAGCGCTTTAGCGCCAAAGCGTGTGAAAAGAGAAAGCGCGCACGATCACGCGCACGAATCACGATGTCGGGGGACGAAGCCTGGTATACGAATTAGAAACGCTTGAAGTTCTTCCTCTCAACGGTTCCAATCGCTACTGTCAAATACAAACCTTGATGCCCACGAAACATCACGAGGACTTGGCGTCTTCGTCGATATTTGTCTGACTTGGTGTCAGGCTTTGCTGAGAATTGTGAAGACTAGGTGTCTTCCGATTCGTCGTTGCATTGGGCCTTCATCGTCGTTTCACTATATGCGCGTTATCTCTGTCGCCTATACCCCTTCGATTTAACTCAAAATACACCGGAACATGCGTCATATCATCTGATATCTCTACATTGACACCATTATCGACGTTGGGCGACGTCGGAGCTGATGAATAGTGCTTGACTTAAAACACATTCTCGGTATTTCCAAAATCTTTCTAACTCTCAGAATTCACTAACTAACTGAATCTCGATAGTTGAATGCCCCCTCTTAACCCGGCCGCCGAGTCATGAAGTGTAATTGAACTCACTAGGTATGGTCATCCTTCTTGCCTCTCATTTTATGTCCTTCCGTTGTCCTTGGTGGAAGGCGTGCGCTAACCTTTGACTCGACAGAAATTCTAGTCGACAGATGAAGACTCGTAATGGAAAATTCATCGATCGAGTTGATGAGTTTCGAAGAGCATGGATCCCTAGCACTATGAAGCGCTAGACTAGACGACAGATGCATCGATGCAGACTCCCACCGGAAATTGAAGTTTTGTTCCTGCTTTCGTCGTCTTTAGTGCTTCAAAATCATATAGGCAACGTTTGGTCAAACGCCGTTGAATTCGTTCGAACCTCTGGGTTTGAGTTGTTTTGGGTGAGTTTAATGCCATCCGTCGGTTGATATGTACTAACTGTTGCGTACAGGCACGTTAGATGGATATATATATGTTGTTTTCATACACCCTACATGAGAGGCCAGCGCGAGAACTACGTTTATTGGTTTTGAATGCCTCGACGTCCGCCGTCAACGTGCTGGAAAATGTCTTGGCGGCGACCAACATATCACTGGCGGTATGTGATGACTTGGTGCCCGGTTGGTTCAGCGTCACCAGCTTGGTGATGGTTGTGGAGACCTAATACTGGAACGCTTGCTCACCGTTGGCCGCGGTTATTTTTACGTCAGAGCTGGTGAGTTGGGTTGTAGACTTGGACCCCATTCATTTATGCTGATTGCTCAGGCAGGAATGTTCAGAACCTCTATTTTTGTTTTTTGGATTTGTAGAATAGGTTTCCCGTCCGACAATAGGTTTCCCATCCGACGTCGGTCGAAGCCGTGTTTTTGGGTTTAGATATCATAATGCAATTGCGTTCAGAGCAAACAAAACATGCATCATGGACTTGAGGCATGGATTGCTGCCGCAGCGCCGATCTCAAGTTATTCAAGCTCTTCTACTCTTTGTCACACCTAGTAAGCGCAAACACGGAAAGTGGTTTCAAAAACTGTCTTCCCTTGGCCTACAATGAACACAATTGCAAAAGAACTATCTTTGCGCATGTTTTTGCGCGAGTCATGAGTCAAGGTACCAAGTTCGATCCTGAGGAACGATCTAGCCCAGTAAACGGTCAACATCGGCTGTCGACAGCGAGTACAATTATTTTCGTGTTTACCCCTACTAATTTTGGTCTTCTCTAGTTGACGAGGGAATCGGATGTGAGTTCGCTTCAGATAAATTGCTTGTATATGCTTACTTGGTGCTAAGATGACACTGGTTGTTGCTGTTTGCGAGACCTGTCCACCAGGAGGCGTGGAGTCCATGATATCCGTTCTTCTTAACTTATTTGATACTAGAGCGTCTCTCATGAAGCTGGTGATAGTCATGATTGACCGCGAAGTGGCGCATACCGGTGCGTTTAATTTATTCGTATAACGAAATAAACTTACTTCGTGCAGAAAATGAGGCTTTACTTTTCCGCAGCAACAGTACCTGTACCCGCTTCTTGTCTGCATTTGCGAAGATCCATGGGTACAACTATCTGCGGGGTCTTGTCATGCCTCTTATCAAGTGCATGGAGTCTTTGCCTCCCGGGCGGGTACGAGTCGGATCCGGCCAAAGTGGGAGAACAAGATGTCATACAAAACCGAAAGGATATCGCTTTCGTAGCCAAATCGTTCCTTGATAGCATCACAGCTTCCACAGAGGCCCTGCCTTCGTGAGTACTCAGAATTTCGGCTTGTCATGATCTAATGATGCCTTCCAGCGCATCTTTCGTGAGATTTGCGTGCACATAGCTAAGACAGTGTCAGTATTGCGAATCTTTGAAATTTCTATATATTGACAATTATTTACAGTTCCCAGCAGTGGCCGGATGCCAAGTTTGCTGCTCCTGGGGCATTTGTGTTTCTTCGGTATGACTAAGTCGCAACAGAATGCTGCTGTTCCTGACTCCACCATAGATTTATTTCCCTTGCGGGAGTCGCTCCTGAAACGATAGACCTTGAGATACCGGGAGATGGTCTACGTCGTGGTTTGACTCTCATTGCAAAGATCATTCAAAACCTAACATCGCTCATGTCACACGCTTCTTGAGTGAATTCAACGTGAGTCATGCTAATTGCAATATTGGGCATTGTAATTCATTCATTTGACTAGCGATACAATCTGGGCGAAGACGACGACGGCGACGAGCGGTTGGGCACGACATCTGATGACACCGACATTCTGGTGTTGCATCGTTTCTTCGTTAAGCATGCTGATAAAACAGGAAAAGCGTTGCTCAGTACGCCGAAAGCCTCTGCAGAAGGTGATACTTCCGCGGTCAATAGCAAGAGAGCTTGGGATCATCTTTGCACATTTCTTGTAGATCTTGGGTCCCCGATGGAAGTCCCAAAGATCTCTTCTCTAGACAAGAAGAACCATCGCGAATATAAGGAATTGATGGCTAGATGTGCCTATCGATCGACAGAGTCCGTTCAAGACATACTCCTTGTAGCTGCACCACCCAGGGCAATTAGTGACTGTTTGTGGCAAGCTCATGATGCTGACTCACTGTCGCAGAGGACCAAATTATTGCGTCGCTAATTGTCGTTACTTTCGTGGCGATCTTTCTCCTTCGCGAGTGGATCGCGCAGAATGCGAGACCGGGAGTGTTTGATGACGAAAGAATACCGGTCCCGAACCCTAATCAAGATGTGTTGCAAGTTCCTCCAGCGGCTCAGGCCCCAGCACCACAGAGACGCAATGCACTTTCTGGTGTGAGAGGAGATGATGATCCCAATGGACCTGCGGAGGTGGCCGCGCCTAGACAGCGCATGGACGTAAATGCGCGCTTAGCGCTTGCTCAGACACAATTGGAAGCTGTTCGGGCCCTTCACGCTCTAAGAACGGTGGAGCGAGAGAACAAGGTGTTGAACGAGGATGAAGAATTGGCGAGGGTACAGCGTGCTCAGCGACTGGGGTGGTCGGCTATTGAGTTCGCCCCTCCACAAGGGCAAGAAATGGAAGAAGAGCTTGATCGAGTCGCAGCGAAAGCCAGGCGAAGGAGCGGCTGAAAAGAAGGAGTTTTGCAAGGCGTTTACATATCGCCAGACAGAGTGGTGCCAGATGGAGACAGGAGATGGGAAGTCTGCCCGTTCCAGATGGAGCTTTTGAGGGGAAGGGTCAGCAGCAATCTATCCCACAATCTCCGGGCTCTGCAGCACTCTGTCTTCATCTTCGTCTAACCCAACTCCTCGTTCAAGCGTTTCACCCTCTCCTGCCTTGTTTCCTGATGTCCTACTTGAGCGACCGAACGGACCGATACCTTTTTCATTCGTATTCCGTCCGCCTTTGTCTACTGCCACCGACTCTACCCTTGGAAATACGAGTCTTACATCATCTTCTCCCGCTGTGTCCAGTCCTTCCGCCACTTCTGCACCTGTTATCCAGTCGCATACGTTTTCAATGCCTTTATACGCCTTAGACTCTTAGCTGAGCGGGAGTACGTCTACGCCTTCATCGTCAGTTCGTCGTCCACCCCTGCCGAGTACGACAAGTGTCCGGTTGTACAGATTTCTGTCGGCATGAAGTAAGGTGTACCCTGGACCAGAAAGATGGAGTCACTACACAGATAACGAAAAGAAGATCAGCTCACATTTTTTGGGTCTGAATCACCATCCGGAGAGAACGGTTTGGCTTATTCAAGGTCTGCTAATATACCTCGGTTACCAACGGCATACCACAACACATAGCCAGTGCTTATATCCCGGTGCACCCATCCTGCAAGATACATTATAAGGAGACCTGAGTTGCACATCTGTTAGCCTTGACATTGTAAACCGAACTTCACATTGACAACTCACCGGTGATAGCACCTTGGAGAGCGTTCATGGCGTCGTCGAAGGTTTCTGTATCAGCCACCTTTACACACACTTCTTCGAATACCACTCGGTATTGAAATTTCGGAGAAAATGTTCGGACACGTTCGCTGTACATCGGTATCCCAGCAAGCGCTATAGTGGTATCACCTTCGCCATCAAATAATGTTGTGTCTTGTTCAGCTTGATGAGCAACCTGCCTCGACGTCTTCCCTTTACACTCCCACTTTATCGTGAGGAAATGTTTCTTGTACCAGTTCTCTTCGAGCAAATTTCGGACGAGCTTTCTCTCTCTATCTTTCAATTGTTGGAATTCCGTGGGATCTTCCTGTGAGATGTCCGCGTCCGCTAATCGAGTTCTGAATTCCAACATGGTATCTTCGAGGGTGTGGAGAACCTTACGGTGAACATTCTTCGTGGATCATTGTCCAAAATATGAGAAGCAGCGCTAGCAAGTCGGCGTCGGATCTACAATATACAACTTGGGCGCCATTTGCTCTCTCTATTCGTTGAGATATTCAATTGTCTCAATATAAACTCCAACAGCTGGCAACTGCTATATCGACAGAGTCGCTCTGGGTCACTGGACGATGCAGTCAGAAGTTTCATCCGGTAGGACGACTTGAGGATACAGAGGATACACAGACGTGGGACTTGGGTTCGAGAACGGGGGGACCGATCTACCGATGGAGCATCAAGCGCGGGAGTTAGGGATGTACGATCACATCTCTCGAGGAGGTTGAGTACATTGTATTCATGGTTTATGACGCTGAAAAAGTAGGGGGTGCTCGAGACTTATGCCGGTGAAAGGTTTGTCAAGAGACGAGTTCGAAGGATGACAATGTAGAGTATTCGTTGCAATATGCGAAGAATTCATTTTGGTACATATTTTACCAATTGCCTCAGCTAATGCAAGGCGAATCAGCAAGGAAATCGATGCGTAGCAAGATGCACATACTGATTCACAAAGTCACCATCGACTCTCGTCCTCGTCTTCGTCCTCGTCTTCGTCCTCGTCTTCGTCCTCGTCTTCGTCCTCGTCACCTTCTCCTACATCCCAGAAGATCAAGGTCACAATGATCGTGGCGATCAAAAGGGCTATAACAATGTCGACCTTGACGATTGTGACGTGAAGAACTTCCAGTATAGTCAGAGGCGACGTACGTCGGTAGCGCGAAAAAAGGTAATGATACAGCAAAATATGATGCCCATGTAAAACTAAACGATGTCAATTGTAGGAAATGCTGGGAGAGGCCAAAACGTACATTGACAAGACATCCGTGAACGCATATTTTCATCTCCACAATAATCTCGACACGATCGCCGTTGAATTGCATCACCCAATCTCCATGGGCGTTGTTAAAGTTTCCTCCGTCGATCTCAAAGTCGTTAGCACCGTTGAACATGTAAGCCATGGCGATAGAGTGACGAAAGTTGAGGGTGGTCTAGCGGGTGAGGTGGCGGTGACGATTGACGGTTTGGGCAACGGCGTGCGCAGGCGTTCACTGCAAACACAAACATCATGTTGACATACAACATTACAACATACAATGAATTACTCTCTTGAACACACTCGCCAGAGGAATCGCTGTAATAGGTTTCTGTGGGCAAGGTACTGACATTGGTAGCAATCCCAAGTGATTTGCGCTCTGCAGCGAATTTGATTACCCGCGAAACCGTACGAATCCTAAGAACGCGTTCAATGGGTTCTTTGCTAGTCAAGACACCAAAATAAGCTGTACTCTCAGTGAAACTGTGCTCTGCAGCGCATATAATCAACGCCGTATGGACTCGAAGCTCAGCTCGGGCTCTCATTAGCTCTGTATATCGAATTGTACGATATTCTCTTCACCTCTTCTACCATCTACGCTGATTTCGTATCTTGCAGAACGGAGCGGCGTAGCTCGAGGTGGCACGGTTACGTTCAATTTCCAGAACGAACCATCGATTTTCCCTTTTTTTGGAACCAAGATGATGATGACGAAGTCTCCCATTATTCGATGTCTTGTCTATCATGTTTACCGCCCGAGCCAAGCTATTGTTGGGCGATAACAACGGTCTGACGAAAGGTGATGAACGGCGAAGCTCATGGCTCACACTGAAATGGAAGCATACCTCGAAAAGTATTCTGGCGTTATGCTTTATTTGAAGGAAACGGATGAAAGTGTGTATGGTAGATTGTGTGCGGTCCGTATAATTCTTGATTTCACCTGACTTGTCCCTCACTCTCACTCAACCAACATCCTATGCAACTAATCTGGTCTTCAGCCTTGTGCTTGATGAGCTCGCACCATTGCTCTACAGGAGGACGAAATTCTGACAGATTTCTAAGGACGCAACGCAATGTCGGACCAACGCAACGCAACGTCGGACCGACGCAACGCAACGTTGGACCGACGCTGGACCGACACAACGCAACGTCGGACCAACGTCGGACCGACGTCGGGCATTTTGTTTCCCGGCCGAGAAAGTTATATAATCTCGATTGAAAAAGGTGAACTTTTCCCAGGCCTTTCACGGCTAATAAACAAAGTGTTTTTCACGGCAACTTTTTTACATTTCTCAAAGGAAAAACAAGGGGTTTTTTGATATCTTTCTGAGCATGTAAAGAATACATATTATATAATATAAATATACACTTTCTCAAATAATTTTTTGAAAGAATTTCAGACACTTTCCCAGCAGAAATATTTGTTAGATTTCTAAGTCTTTCCCATACACTTTCTAGGGCTGGAAAGATAGGTCCTGGGGCAGTGCTTGAAGAGCGGCATTGCCTGTCGATAGTGATCGCTATTGGGGATTGGAGAGGCCTTGTAGGATGCTTTTAGCTGGAATGGAGAGTGAGGCCCAGGCGGCCGAAAGTCTACCAACCGACGGAACACTGTAGCCTCTACAATATTGTCGTAGTCAATCCAGACAAGAGTATTAGAGATGTAAGGTGAATGATCCTCCCACTGCACACAAATACGCAGCCCACTGGGCGAGGTCGAGAGATTGACATCCTTTACTCGTGCGCGGCGCCCTCTGTAAATCCCTCTAATGATGAGAACGATTATTTCCCGCCACGGAACCTTGATCGGCATGTAATGAGGATCGGCCAGTGTAGCATCTGCAGGAGCTTTGCCACTAGTCCACTCAATTGGTATCGGCGTAACGCAGTTGACATGAATAGAGACAGTCTGTGCCATTAAATGTCAATGTTATTGCTCCAGGAAGCACCACACCCTTACCTTCATATCGGTGATTTCTTTGTCTGCTAGGACCTGCCGTACGACTGAGACACTTTGAGCATCGGCAGGAGGAGTAGACAATGCAGTCTCCCAGGCAATATGGTCGTGCGTTACCATCGTTTGAGAAGTACTCTCGGAGTGTTTACCCCGAACTTCCTCAACCCGATACAAGAGCTCAATGAATGGTGAGTCTAAGTCCTTAGGTAGCCCTACTACCCAAGCTTCAAGGCCCTCCATTTCACCACATGAGACTTTGATGTAGTCTCCCGTGCGGACAACTTTGCGTAAGTGTCGCTTTTCAATCAAGTGTTCCCCTTCATCACGAGCGTCCGGACCTGTGAAGCGTACAACACAACGGTCGGGAAAAACGTCTTGCACTGTACCAGTCGATAGTGGTGCCTCTACATTGGCGAGCTTCACAGGCTCCCCAGGCTCGAAGACCCACAAGGGAATACCGAAGGTCGCATGTCTTGCCAGTGGGTGACCGGATCCGCGGAATATTCCACCAACTTCAGCGGAAACATGTACATCGCCCCAGCTGACGCTGGTTGTGTTGTACGTCCGCTGAAGGAGACCGTGTCGAAACGTCTGATTGCGACACTTGTATTGGTGCTCAATTGTGGCGTGTTGCTCGACGTGAGAATAGCCCAACAACATTCGCATTGACGCAGGTGAGAAGAGGGCCTGGGCTGGCCTTTCAGGCTTCTGCTTGCGCTTTCCTTTCCTACCACCAGCGAGGGACGAGTCTTTGTACGTGCGCAATCTAGGTATCAACAACACGCCTACGGAGTGTACGTTGCCCCCAATCGCAACATGTTCGTCGTATACTAAGCCCACGTCCCCGCGATACAGCCCGTTCTTAACCTGAACCCAGTCACCAACTTCGGGAGGGGCCTTGAATGGTGGAGCTACCCAGTGAAGTGTACGAAGCAAGTCATGGGTTGGAACGCATCTGATGCTACGCAGTGAAGGCAAGTAACGGTTCCAATGGATATCGAATACAGGTTCACCGCCGCGCTTGAGCGTTGCTAGATGCAGTCGCAAGAACAGACTGATTTTGCTCGACTGTGCTAGACTCTGCACCTCCACATATACTAGTCCAGTGTGAGAGCAAGATGCAAAGGCCGACCGCAACTCCTGAACTTCGCTTTTCTGCACAAGGTCCGTCAGCAGTTGATATTCTTCTCCAGGCTAGGTGAACAATTCGTCAGCACAGGACGCAGCGAGTTGGGGTAGCAACATACCACACATTTGATCTCGAAAAGGGGCCAATCACCAGGAAGAGTGTGTTGAAAGCCAATCATAATCTTCTCCAAGTCATCGTCTAAGTCGTAGACGTCGCCAGTAATTGGTCTACTCTCGTCTCGTCGGGGTATTCGCGAGTCTACGTATTTCCGGTGGAGCAGATCCGCAAGCGGCATCGAACCGACCAATTGCTCGTTGTGCTGGTCCTCGTCAACGACGAAATCGTTGTCCACATCTTCATCTTCTGCGACAAGTTATGGTAAGGTCGATGATCAATTATATGGAAGCAATGCACGCACCTGGCTCGCCCATCCTGCTATTCAGCCTTTCTTCTGGCAGCTCATCATCCGAGTCTCCTGCTTCGAGATCGAAAAATAGATTCAACAGTCGAGTTCTTTCGTTACCCTACACGGAGTTACTGGCGTAGTGACCTTAAGGGGGACTTTCACGTACTTGTGCGGGCATGGTTGATCTGTGTTCAGGAGTCAGTTTATGAATTATGTATTAGGAAGACTTTATGAACGAGAAAGGGCCAGCGCTCATGTCCGTTTTATCTCGCTCGCGCAACTCACTTTTGACTTTCAGTTTTTAATGCATTGTATTCTACATGCTAGCATATAATTTTGGTGTTGATGGTAGTTCGAGCAAACCAGAAAACTTTTTTCAAAGTCCGCTTGTGATACTTTGGGTTCGCTCCAACTTGAGATGGGGCTGATCTCGTGGTCTTGTCTGGTCTGGTCACGAGATCAGCCCCATCTCAAGTTGGAGCGAATTCTTTGCCACTGCACCGACACCGTGTGAATCTTTTCCACTCCTCTTCGCAACCTCCATTCTGTTGAAGCTGGAAGACTGTTCGGTCTTTTTCCTAGCTTTCTCCAAACAGCCTCTCTCACTAGAGTTATTCTTAGGTGTAACCAGAGTCGCAAAACCTGCAATAATGCCTGTTCAAGTAGCGCTAGCATCCTCGGTGTTGGTCATCGTCCTCAGAGAACTCGAATAACGGTTGAGCAATGCTCCTCCTGTTGAGGTGAGTCGCTCTCATCATCATAGCAGTCCATATTTCTGATTGAGTGTTAAAAGGACGCTATCGGTAATACTACTGGCCCAATCCTAGTCAGTTAGGCCCGCGTGAACGCGTCCTCGACTGACTTTGGATGATGTTCTCTGTTATTCAACCTCACTATGCCTACCCACCTCTCTCCTGCCACACCCTTCGAGAGCGCATTTTGTACGTCTCGTACGACCTGAATTCGGACGTTCTGGACATCAGCTTTTGAAACGAGCTGGCGAGCATGATGTTAGAGTGGTGGAAGTACCAAGTCTCTTGGATTCTAATTGCGGCGCTGAAGCCGCCAGCTCCAAATTCCATGTGCCCATCTGCCTCGATTCCTTGTAGGTGACCAGATGCCTTTTACCTGCTGCTGAAATCTGACATTTCTTTCGCATTCTAGATCCTCCTTTTCTTCGACTGGCTTATTGTACGTAGTTATGCATTTTTTATTCCAGGCTAGTCTGATGTTTTCCGTAGCTTCCGCTCTCAGATGGTGTGAACGTGGTATTATAGACGAGGTAGATGCTGGTTCAGGAGCTGACTGCATGCAGAAGGGTTCGTTTTGGGGTGAGGGGAATTCGGGATTCGAGGACAGGAGTAGAGGGGAAACTCAAAATCGAAAGTCTACCCTCCCTGCCCCCACCGGACAAATGCATTTCGGATCTCGTGGTCCTCTGCCTGTCTCGGCTACACCGAGGGCAAGGTCAAACTTCAGTCAGCGGATCGTTCCCGGCAGTCGTTTTAACCCTCATGCTCGAGCAGTTGAGGGTGAAGTGGTCCCGTATCATATCGTACATACATATATCCTACAATGAATTGCCGAATACTTCATGTCAGTGTACAACTGTATGTTAGCTGAACAATACACATGTGTTTCAATAGATGTCGTGCACCATTATAAGCGAAGCAAACAGAAGATCCTCTGCTGATCTGAGGAACATAGACAATGAGGATGACAATGATACAGAGCACATCTAGATCCGCGCTTCGCGAACGACGTCCGGGATGACGTTAAACTAACGATAAGCTATGTACGTTTTCGGGCACGTCTCACGTCCATGTACTGAAGAGTTAGCTAGCACGGGACTAACACCTGCACCAGGCCTGTCTACGAGGCGGTTCAGTGGTTAAATCCATTGAAGTGCATCATTTATCAAAAACCGTGTTAGTCAATTTGGCACTGGGCCGTGTATTATTTCAATAGAAAGAACAGTGAGCAGTGTTTTATGGTACAGGCGAAGACTTATCGTTTCCTGTAGAGCGCAGCTGGGAATTACGATGCTCTTTTCAAATTGCGCGGCATCGCTGATGCAGATGGAATCACTCCCCTGCCTGTCATTGTTACTGTCACTCATTTTTTGAGCAGTCAGGAAGTGCTAGTCACGTTCTTACATCATGGCATGTGGTACGTTCGTCCAGGTCGATTATTTGATGTGCCATACTGAAGTCTCACCGTGAAGGATCTTCGATACTGAAAGCGGCAATGGAATTTGGAAGTATGGACTGACTATCATGTGGTACGTCGCTAGCAGCTGTGGTATATCTCCAAACTCATGTTGGATCAGTGGGGCATCAGCTAATTCCCCTGATCATACAGCAATCTTCAATCAGGACTGGATTGGTTTGACCTACTTGAATGCTGCAAGGTTCACTCGTCCGACGAGCAAATGGATCAGGAGATTAACCACCTCCTTAGTGGGAAAGCGGCAATCATGGGCACGTCTCATGGTGTTGCCAGTATATTCGCGACTGAACATGGAGAGAGAGTCCAGACGTTAGACGTAGACGGTAGGTGTCTGTGACACTACTGCTTTTGCTGGACCCACTAACTTCTCAATGCAGGCAGTATGAAGATCAACGCTCTAGTATGTCACATGCTGACACTTATTTCCAGGCGATTGTTTATCGCGACGACGGGCTGAAATTCATTGCGACGGGTTCAGACAGTGAGAGTGACACTGTACGCATTTGGGTGGACGACTCCGAGGTATCCCAAGAGGACCTCCGAAAGTATTTGCGCAAACTAGCACGATACGTTGCATATGCAGCATTCGCCTTGATATTTCCATTCATAGTTAGCCGCCCCAGCACTATACTCGCTCTATTGGCTTCAAGCCACACTACATTGGTTGTGCCAGACTTTGATCAAGTTCGGTTTGGATTCGACATCGTCGTCGAAGGCCTTCCATTGGTACTGAATCTCAGCACGGCCTGTCATGGGTGTAGCTTTGTGCCGGATTCCCAGCAAACTGCGTTGGGGTTGATGTTCGTGATCCGCGAGTTTCGACCAAATCTAGCTCAGGCCCTTCGAGGGGCTCGTCGTTGCTGGTGTCGTACCCGACCTTCATATGGTGTTATCTGGCCTTGAGCTCATAATCCGTGGTATCTTCAGCATCTCCACACTCAACGAGCCTCTACTTCTCTCTCGCGTGGAAGAAATGGGGTGGTTGGCTAGTGTACGAGCCATTTTGCAGATGGCGATGACAATATGAGCGCCTTCATTGTGGAAAGTGAAGACTGAACCTGCGAAAAGCGATTCAGCATGGATGGAGGTTACTCTTGGCGCTCCAATTGCCACTGGAATCTTTCGCAAGCTAGGTAATTACGACTATGTACAGCACGTTCTATTTCAGCCAAGCTGACAACCACTTCATTCAGGTCAGAATGAGCATTTTCGACGAACTGCGCTCTTGGGAACCACTGGAACAAGAGCAAGGATAATGATGCTCCTTCTGCGCTTCTGCCATTCTCCTTTGAATTCGTGGATGCAGGTGTCAGATTTCCTGATACATCCATCACGTCATTGCCCTGATGCTCTTAACATCCTTTCTCTACCTCTCCTTCAAGCTGTCGTAACTGACGAGGACGATGGAGAGAGAGACATCGATGACTCTTCGTCGCCAGTAAACCGACTTCCAGTGCTGGATCCAGACACCTGTACATATGCGCTTTGTTTGGTCAGCGCGAAGATGTCAAACTCAATGACTTCGTTCCGCACCACCTTTCGTTCCGCACCACATATGTCGAGGTGGCTTCAGGA
The DNA here is from genome assembly GCA_028554645.1 of Omphalotus guepiniiformis. Classification (NCBI taxonomy): domain Eukaryota; kingdom Fungi; phylum Basidiomycota; class Agaricomycetes; order Agaricales; family Omphalotaceae; genus Omphalotus; species Omphalotus guepiniiformis. Next base: position 166,427 of record JAQOOI010000020.1, read on the forward strand.
ACCTGCTGCAACGTTCTCGCTGCCTCATGTTGACCGCGGCTGAGGAGTGGCTGGAAAATCTCATTTCACGCTAATGTGCAAGAATTTGACTGGGAGGTAGTCTCAAGAAACAACCTCTAACTCAATTCTAGGGGGTTTGTGGAGGTGTGGCTGGCGTTGTCAAAGGTTCCGCACAGTTAAACTCGACAATCGAACTCAATACTGAGCTAGCAAGTGTCTGCAGTCCGCTCTGAACAGGGTATAAGTGACAGGGTAACTCAAAAACACAGGTTCAAGACAGAGGGCAACTAGTTTCTCAGGGGTTCAGGGGGATGGTTCAGGGCAATAATCAGAGTGGGCAACTCGATCCAATGGTCCAAACAGTGACAGTATCAATCAGAACAGTAGCAGCAACAGTTTCAGCAGGCAGAACAGCACAGACAGAACAGCAGGGACAGCAACAGTTTCAGTATCTCTCTCAAGGTTTGCCACAAGGGACTTTACAGAAGTTTGCACAACTGGTATATTTCTCTATAACTGAACTCCTAAGAGCCAGGCAAATTTCGTCTAGAAGAAGTTCTGCTTTGGTAGTGAGCCTAGGCAGTCCTAACTTAAGGAAAAATATCTACAAGTAGGTAGCTCTTATATACAGGTCAGAAAATAAATATAGTAAATCTCAAAAATGTAAGGGAATCTGAGCAGAGTAAAATAGAATAGATAACAGAAAGACTAATTGAGCAGGGATTGGTGTCTTTTTAGGTATTTTTGTAGGTATTTTTCAGTTAGATACTGTCATGTATAGGTATCTTGGGTATAAAAATTGTTATAAAAATCGCTTTGTCCATATAGTGGCTTGGCAATCAAGTCCAGGGTATCTAACCAGGGTGTACAGCACGCAATATCAGTCCAGAATGGTGCCATATGACAACATCTTTTATGATTTTGAAATTTGCAACTCTTTTGGATTTCCTAACTGGGGGCTGCTGGTGAGGTTCCTAGCAGATCCAGTGGTTATTTCTTCGTTTCAGAGGTCATCTAGACCCTACTCCGTTGTTACTATCATCCACAAGCTGTACAGTAGCACATGTGTCTATCTGACCAGATCTTGCATCTGATTTGTCTCCAGGAGGTACTTCTCCTTTTAGCTGGTTCTAGCAACAAGCTATGGGCAGTTTTATGTCCCAATAATCGTTTCTTCTTCCCTATTTGGGTGTCTGGGTGCAGGGTATCACTCAGTTAGATGTTACATTTCAGAGGGATACTCCAGAATCAACATCTAGCTCCATGGTAGGATAGCTTGAGTATCTAACTCCATTCTTCAGAAATGACTTAGAGGATTTTTCCTCTTTAGCCAACAGACAAAGGTGGTTCACCAGTAGTAACACCATCCTAAGCATAGTACCAAATGTACAACATATTTCTCTGGTTAGCACAATACAAGATTGTCTGCACTCTCAGCATTCAGTCTTTACAGCCAACCTGAGTTAGCAAGACCAGCTGGAGTTAGGTAGTCCAGTGGACTTAGATGTTTCTCAGATTGAATTGTAACTTCCATCATTCCCTTGGATTACAATCAAACAACACTCATGAGAGTTTCTAGTCTTTAGAGGGTGGGTCTGACCAACTCAACTTAGCATGGAACATTGGTACTCCAATACAAGGTGAGAGGCAAAACTAGTATCTCTCTCCATGATCCCATTGGTCACAGTTGCTAAGTACCATATCATGTACTGTAGCTAACTCTACACTCAGGCTTGAGTAACTGAGTGTGTTCTCATGTTTCAACTAGCAGTCTGGGTGAACTCTAGTCCTCATTGTTCAGTTTCCAATGTTTGAACAACCAAAATCTTTCTCAATCTGCATGATTTCAAGCCTAGACCGCTTTTAGTCGCGACATCTCCCCCAAAGTAAAATAAGATCGACCTCGATCGTCCATGATGGCCAATATCGAGTTAGATACTACTTTTTCAGGTAGATAGTCACAGAAGTCAAGTCAATTGCTTTACTATCACGTTGACACCTTGTCACAGTGAACTGCCGTTAGGCAGACTTCTCGATTGAAAGACCGATCAGTACGTTTTTCACTCGGCATGCCTCGGCAATGCTCAATTCGGAGAAACCCGATGTCTGCATCCGTCGAAGTTCAGCCAAATATGGAAGACCCCTTTCGTTCTTCACATCTCACTGAGTCTCCCTATGGACGACTTTTCTAGGGAACTTGCTAACTCCATTTCTTTAGGAAGCGATGCCTCCATTGAGTTCGTGAGTCAACTCATTCTTCTTTCTCTCACGGACCGTTTCGGTCGTGTCATATATAGTTGAGATCCCCGTTCCATGGAGTCTCCCTTTCCTTCTCGTTTCTCACTCTCTGCTTAGCGTGTACATACTATGCAGGCCAACAACTACCAGGCCCTTTCCACCGTCTGCTCTAAGCTTGGGGACTTCGATCGTCGACTCCGCGACCAATCATTTGAACATTATGGTGCAGGTCTCCGGCTCAAACTGATGTCCACTACTTTCGAGGAGGCAAAATTCGCTCTTGTAGGTTTTGTTTTCGTTTCTTATTTATGCCTCTACTAACGCGTGTTTACGCTGTATAGGCTCACGTCGCGTTGGTTTTTAACCGTTGTCAGAAGAATGAGACCCATTTGCCCGACTACTTCACTGGAACTTTCCTTGCCGCTTCGAATCTCGCGCTCTGGTTGCATCAACAGAGGCCAGGAACTTTCGTTCTGCCACCTTGGTGTCCTTCCAGGGCTCGGTATGACGATTTGCACAAAAAGTTCACAGTGAGTTATTTAGTTCAGGGGTCTATTCCTTTTGACATCTAATGCCTCATTTCTCGTTTAGCTTCGGAATCTCTGGGAGCCTCTACCGCCTTTTCCCAAGTCTCTCCTAGGCCCTCAGCTTGAAGACGACGAGGACGATGAGGAAGATGACGAGATCCGCCTTTCCCCTATCGAACCCATTGCTTCCACTGCCAAATCCACTCGTTCTGCCAAGAAGACAGCTCCGGCTACGAAGACGAAACCTAAACCTGCCCTGACGCCGATGCCGGGTCGATCTGTGGTAAGTTTTAAGTTTCTCGCAGTGGATCCCTCCTGACTTGTTCATTTTTCTAGTCGAAACGCAAATCTCTGGATTCCGAGGATTCTGCCGTCTTCACCGACGAATCTGACGACGACAACGCAGAGGTTCCTGATTCCGAGCCTCCGAGAAAGAAGACCCGGACCTCATTGACCAAGAAGCCTGAGGCTCCCAAATCTTCTAAGGTGAGTTCCATTTTCTCTTGCTTAGATGTATTCATTTCTCATATGTTTTACAGGGCAAGGGTAAGCAAGCGGTGAAACCTCGCCCGAAGACTCGTTCTATTCGCGCGGAGGAACCTGTCGAGGAACCGCCGGCGCGTCAAACTCGATCCAAAGCCGCTTCCACTTCGACCAAAACGACTCTCCCTGAATCCAGCGACGAGGAGGAAGTAGAGGATGAGGAAGACAAGCCCAAAAAGAAGAATGAGGGGTCGAAGGGTGCTAAGGAGTCCAAAGTCGATCTCTCTGCTCCTCTTTGGCCGAATCGCGCGGGTTTCTCAACTACATCCGTGCTGAAGGCTCCCAGCGTTCATGACGAACCCCCCAATCTTCAAGTAGGTCATCTTTTTCATTTCTCAATATGGTCTACTAACCTTTCCTTCCTTTGTCCAGCGTGTCGATGGTCGCACCTTTCAACACCGGAACAAGGAGGAATATACCGACGTTCCCGGTATGTCCTTTCATTTTTCTTAATTATAGCTTTAGGCTAACAATTTGTCTAGATCGTACTGTCTTCGGGTGGCCTTACGGTCGTCCCGTTACACTTCAACAGCTCGTTTCTATTAATCGCTCGTTCGACCGCGTAAGTATCTCATTTTTCTTATTGCAGCATCTTTTATCTGATACTTTTTACAGTTCTTCGGTGATTCCATCTGCGCAGCTTGTGTTGGCAGTACCCATTCCGATGGTCGCAAGTGTCGCCCTCAAATCAAGGAGAACTCGTTCGACTGGAGATGTAGTACCTGCGCCAAGGATAATCATGCGTGCAGTTGGACATACAGCCTCGAAGGTACCGATCAGATGCGCTGCCTTTCTTACACCTTAGCTCGCAGTAGTAGCGCTGGTGAGTTAATCTCATTTTTCTTATTGTATCAATTCAATTTCTAACTGAATTTCTCGTTTATCTAGTCATTGCACAAGAGGCGGGTCAACTCCAACTTCTTATCGACTCTTACGAGAAGATGCAGGAAGGGGTTGTCGCGCAGATGCAGGCCATGGAGCAGCTTCATGCTGGGATCATCGATCGTCAGGCGCATATCAAGGCATCGTGCAGGGATCCTCGACTCGTACTCCATCAGCTTAAGACTGGTGACCCCTCCTTCGAATACACCAACGAGCAGATGCGACTTCTCTGTACCGCGCTTGGTTGGGACGTCAACATCGTGTCTCGCGCCAGCTATATCTCGAAGAACAGCGCTGGCAATTTCATCGTGGTCGATCCCGAGGAGGATAAAGCCAAAGTTGGCCCATCTCATCCCTCCACGTCTCGAGCCGAATCTATCGCTAAGAACACCGAAGAGCCGCGTCCAGCGACTGGTGCTTCTCACAACAATCCAGAGGTCGAGGATGATGAGGATGAATTGGACACCGAGAAGGTTCTCGCTCCCGCGAGCAGTCCACTACCTGAAGAGGATCATATCCCTTCAGAGTGACTCGCACACGAGGTTCCTCCGGCCCTTCTAGCGTATCTTCCTCAGCATTACGGTGATTCGTACGCAGCGTTGGACTGGTCATTTCTTTATCAGTAAACTGTTTGCATCTCGTGCAGGGTGACTCAAGTGTTCAACACACTGAGTTGCCCTTATATATATATCTTGTATTTCAGACACTCACTGTATTCTATTCAGATAATAGTACATGTAGAGTGTCTTCCATAGCCATAACAATGAGCTCCTAGAGCTCAAATGTATTTCATTTATCTTGTTTTCTTCTTTAAGTGTGAACTTTAAGTTGAAATGTTATAAAAGTCCGAGTATCCCTCTCCAGATATAGTATCTAAGTCGAGCTTCAGAGGGAGACTCCACGATTACAGGTTATATTCAAATAAAACTCTGTAAGTATCTTTATTTATTATGGATAAGTCAAGATTTATTTTGCCCAAGGTTTCCGCGTGAAGACAGAGTTGAACTCGGCAATCTTAAGCCGGCTAAGCCCTCAGACGGTCAAAGCTGTTCCAGATCTCTAGATCTTAATCTTTGAAAAATCAAAAATTACGCTCTAGAGTCATTGTTAACTTGTCTTTACTCTCTCCCCCAAAGCAAAATAAATTTCAACGTCCCCGTTGAATCGCATGGACAGGCCTAGTCAAGAAATTTTGACTTAGTAACCCGGTCCAGTTTTTCAATGTCCAAATCGAGAAGTTAGGTATAGAACTAGTATAAAAGGTTTCCCAAATCGTTGACGACGATTCAGCACCATAAGATACTTGGTTCTACCCTTTTTACATCCTTCCCAATTCTCATACTTCTCATACTTCATTACTATGCCCCCAAAAGGTCCCAAAGGTTGGCCTGAGCGCCCTGAGTGGGTAGCAACTACTCAACGTTATATTTCTCGTGCTACTGGAGCTATGGAGGCCAAGGACGTCGATACTGAGCTATTGGGCATGTTGATCACCGCCCTAGCTAGTCATCTTGTGAGTAACATCTAACTCAATGTCCGCCATGTTCCAGTATCTAACTCTGCGTTTCTCTGCTATAGAAGAAGTCCCTTCCTGCTTTTGCAGTTGCCAAGTCCGAAGAAGCCTTTGGTCTATATGACAAAGGTGTTTCCTTGGTGTCTGACACCCTCAAGAAATATTCAAGCATTCCTGAGCCTGACACTTTTGCTCATATCAAGATCTTCAGGGAGGACTTGGTTAAGCGCAGGGAGAGGGATCTTCCACCCAGAAAGCGCAAAGTAAGCATTTTTCTCGAGTATCCTTGTCACCTGGAGTAACTAACTGCATGTTTCCGTGCAGCCAGCGAAAACTCCTGAGCTTGTTGATGACGACGATGATGAGGATGAGGAAATCGAAGTTATTACAGGCGACGGAGACGTTACTGTTGAGTATCTAACTCCATAGTAGCCTGAATAATTTCTAATTTTCCTTTCCTTTCATTTTTCAGATGGCTGATGGACCAGCCCTGGGACTCTCTGCGTCCATCCATGCTCCCAAGAAGGACAGCAAGGACTCAGGCAAGGTTACCAACACCCCTAGTGCAGCTGCTAAGACTGCTAAGGACAAAGTAGTACCTACTACTCCAGTGGTAGGTATTCTTTCTCAGCCTTATTATTTCATCTCTTTTACTTACTTTGAACGATTTTTGGACCATATAGGCCAATCCAATTCAGTCCAAAGTGGTAAGTGTTATTTTACTCTGAGTTGCTAAGTACAGCATGACTGACTGTTTCTTGCTCCTATAGCCTGAGACTGTCCCAGAAACTCCCAAGGCTGGTAGTCAGAAGAAGCCTCGCATTGAGAAGCCCTTTGTCAACCTTAGTGAAGAGACAGAGCGTGAGTATCTAACTCAATCTGGTACCGCGTCGAGTATCTAACTCTATGCTTTACAGATGAGCGCAAACTCAGGGAGAGTGGAGAAGAGATAGTCAATCGCATTACGGCTTTATTTCCGTTCATGGACCTTGACCACTTCTCTCCAGAAGTCCTCCACTCTATTTCCAACTTTCTGAGGACTGAACTCAGTGTTCACCAACATGCTATCCAGTATCACCATTCTCAGTACAGGTTTGCCTACCAGGAATATTCCAAGTTGGAGCAGCTCAGGAAGGCGAAAGAGAAGGCCAATCGTGCCTCTCAGGATCCCTTGCAGGCAGGTCCAGCAGTAGCTTCAGACCCAGCTCCATTTCATGAATTTCCCCCTGCAGACTTAACACTGAACTAGATGTTACTTTTTAGCACCTTAGTTTCAATGTATAGGTAGTATACACGTCACTGGTACATCGCATAGGACATCCTCGAGTATTTAGAACATTCTTTTTCGTTCATCTTAGTAGTTTAGAACTACTTTTTACACTTTTATATATTTTTCATTGAGCTAGATAGTCTCTCTCGAGTATCTAACTAGCTACTTTTTCAAATACAGTGTGTTTTATCTTTCTATCTCTTTGAAGAACGAGCCCTGGTCTGCATTGGAGCATCCCAATCAGGCTCTTCTTCATCTACATCATTTTCTGATGCAGCTTCTCCATCAGTGAACTCTTCTAAGTCTTCATCATCAACAGGGATTCTCAATTGAGGAATACTGTCAAAGATATAATCCCTTTCAAGTTCACTATCTAACTCCGTGTTTTCATTAACCATGGCTTCTAGCTGTTCACTAGTCAAGTCTATAAGTTCATGAATGTTCTCAGGCAGTTCAATTGGTTCATATCTAGCAACATGGGGCAGTACTCTGAAGGCAGCAACCTTTTCTCTGAGTACAGTACCATCCATTTGGGCCACAATGTAGGATCCCCCTTTGGTTCTCCTTATTACAATCATGGGTCCCAAGTATCTAGGATACATTTTCCTGTCCAAGTTCTTCTCAACTTGTGTATTTCTGACTTGTACTAATGTACCAGGTTTGAAATCAAAGTCTCTGATAACATTTCTGTATTCTTCTTCATATTGTCTTAGAGTATCCCTCTTGGTAGTATCTATCCTGGATATCATTTCTTGAACATGGGTTCTATGTTTAGCTAGAGCTTGAGCTCTATAGCCAATAAGTTCCTCATATGTCAGAATTCTATCTGGTAGTTTTACCAACCAAGTGGACTCAACAATATCTAAGGGTAAAATAGGTTCAGCACCGGTAACAAGGAAGTATGGTGAACATCCAAGTCCCTTTCTAGCTGTAATTCTATCTGCCCAGAAGACATGCTTGAGAAACCACCACCATCTCTTTAAATCTCCCCCTGTAGCTTTTGCAAGGGCAGCTCTAATGTCAAAGTGGGCTCTCTCAATCTTGCCATTGGCTTGTGAATTGTAAGGAGATATGTTAATCCCTTTAATTCCATATTTCTCTTCTAGCCATTTAAGCATAGCTCGCATTTGGGGTGCATTATCAGTTACAACTTCATCAGGACATCCCCATCTGCATATAATATCATCAAAGAACCATTCTCCCAATGACCTAGCATTGTCAGATCTTAAAGCTCTTCCTTCAGACCAAGATGATAGTGCACATCTGCCATGTACAACATCTTTGCAACCATTGCTTGCAGGTGATACTTTGAAAACATCAACATGAATCTTCTGAAACAGAGAGGGAGTGTGGGTAAGAGTGGGAGGAATTTTCAACAAGTCCATTTTGCGGTTCTGGCAGACTTGGCAGGATTTGACAAACCAATTGACATCACCATTCAAGTCTGGCCACCAAAAACGCTTTTCTATAAGAGCTTTTGTTGCAAACATTCCTTTATGTCCCAGATGGTCATGAGCAGCATGCATCATGTACATCCTTTTCTCTTTAGGCACCACCAGTCTATGCTGGCCTCCTGTATCATCATTTCTCCTATAGAGACGACCATCTCTGTCTACAAAGAACTTTACAGCTCTGGATAAGAACTTTTTCTGGAGTGTCCCGCTCAATTGAGTTAGATACTGATTTCCGTGCAGATACCAGTCTCTAATTAAATCAAGTTGATCATCCAGCTCCTTTGTAGATGCAGATCTATGATCTTCCCGGTAAGGGTGTTCATGTGTCCATTCAGTACCTCCTTCAGGCACAACAAGAGTTTGAGCAAACTGCAACACCGAGTTAGATACTGGATATTGAGTTAGCAACAACGCTCTAATGGAATTCAGATGGCGTTCTTCTTCAATGGCTTCTTGCAAATCGTCTTCAAAGTCATCAATTGACTTAGCAACATCCTGCAAGTAACCTCCTCTAGTATCTATTTCATCTTTAAAGGACTCAAACTCAAAGGGTGACTCGGTTTCACCATCTCCCATCCTGAATTTCACTGGCAGACCGTCATCTTCATCAATAAATGAATCAGGATCTCTAGACGCAGCTCTTTCAGTTGGTATGGTGCCCCTAGGGGGTCTTGATAAACCATCAGGTCCTTTGTGTTCAGTACCTTTGATGTGTACTAAGGTGAAGTGAAACTTCCTTATTTCTTCAATCCACCTGTTTATAGTTGCATTGGGACCACTACTGGGCTTGTCAAGCATGCCTTTAATGTAGCTTGCATCTGTTTCCACAGTAAGTTCCCTACATCCATATGTCTGGTAGTATGTTTGTTGTAAGGCCAACATCAAGCCATAAAGTTCTCTCTTAGGTTGGGAAAACCTTGCTTCTCTCTCATTTAAAGTAATAGAACCCATCCAATTGTAGTATTTCTTCTTAGGATCCAGAGGATCTGTTTGGTACACTTGAAAACCAACTGCCATCCATGAAGTATCTACTGAAAGGGTGATTCCAGAACTTAAATCATAGTCAATAGGACGGAGTGCTGGAGCATTCCTAATCCCATCTTTAATCATTTCTACAGCTTCTAACTCTGCAGGACCCATTTGAAACGGTACATCTCCAGTTAAGATTGTTAAAGGTCTAGCTTTCTTAGCATAATCCTTTATGAACATTCTCATCTGACCAGCAGTGCCCAAAAATGACCGGACATCTTTCTTTTCAGACCATTTTGATGCATCACAAGTCAGAACAACCTCAGCTAGCCGTTCAACTGGTTTTTCTCCTTCATAACTGACATGATGTCCAACAACATCACCTTCAGCTACACAGATAAAAGCTTTGGTACCAGCAAAAGTACCACCAGCATGTTTCATTCTCTGTACAATTCTGTTCATATTCTGTAGATGCTCCCACACAAACCTTCTGATGCCAGAATTCTCAGGTATAGTCTCATATCCTCCATCTGGAGTTTCATAACGAGTAGCTGGACCTTTTACTGGTACATCATCAATGTAAGGTTTAGTTACATGTGGAATTTCATCTCTGAAGATATATGTAACATCATCATGATAGATAGGAACAGAGTTTGTCCAACCCATAGGTAACTTCACTAATCTATGTGGGCCAAAAGGTGTCTGGAAGGTTGTAAGATCTCTTGAACTTTCATCAACCAGTCTCTCATCATAGCCAACAAAGATATCCAGCAATCCCAAACATGCTTTTCCAGAAAAGCTTCTAGCTATATCTGCAGTTGCAGGAGGAATTCCTGAATGTTGGATAGTCACTTTATTGAGTGGTTCCAAACTGTGTACCAATCTTAAGCTTTTTCCATCTTTCTTTAAGACACAGAACCATTTAGATCTATAGGATGAACTAGAAGGCTCATAGACACCAGCATCTATCTTGTCCTTGATCATCTTACACACTTGATCATAGATCCCTGGAGGTATAGGAATATTCCTTTCCACCCAAGGTGTGTGAGGCAATACTGGAAACTTCACTGGAGGAAAGAACTCTGTATTAAAAGTTCCACCTTCAGATGCTTCCCATGCAAATGATTTCTCTTGGACTTTCATGAGATGATGTACAAGCTTCATTTCTTCAGGCCATAAGAAACCTTCATTATGATTCTTGTCTATAATTTCTTTTCTTTCTTGAGTATACCTCTCCCCAGGAGTGAACTCTGGTGGATGAGTAGGTAGCTCAGGCATATCCTTTAACGGATTTCCTAGGATTTTTCTCTCAATTCGGAACTCTGCAGGCAATGTAGCTTTAACAGGTTTAACTTTTACAGCAACTGGTTTGTACTTTCTTGAAGCCAATACAGTTACTAACTCAGCAAACTTGTTTCCATTAGCATCTCTGCTCCATCTAGGTCTAAAAGGCGATTGTTTGTGCTTTTCTTTAACAGATTTACACTTATCAATCCTCTTTTGTTGACGCTTAGATACTGGTTCCTCATTGTATACAGGCGCTGGTGGAGTATCTAACTCCAGATTTTCATCCAAAGTTTGATTTTCACGCCAGGTACAATACACCTGCTTCTTTTCAGAGTCTACAGAACGATTTAGATATGATCTAACTGTATCTGCAGCACCTTTATCTTTTTCTCTTATGGAGGATTCAGCTGCAAACACAAATGCTTCAGCCTTTTCAGGTTCTGAGAACAATTTCGCATCTGGCAGCTTAAATCCAGCAATGGTAGCATTTCCATCATCATCTATCTCAATACAAACAGCAACCTCTCCCTGATCTTCTATCAGTTCATTAAGGTCCGATGAAAATTTTGAGTCTCCCCCTCAGGCTTGAGTGGGATACTCGAAGATTTTTGTGTTTCTGGGACAAGTTTCGGTTCACCGGGTACAGGTTTGACCTTTACTCCATGACCTCTATCATATGTGCCCATTGTACACTTCATTCCGCTGTTTGGATCTGTGATAGTGATTTCTTGCTCTCCAGTCTCAAAGTTCCTAATTACACTGCTTGTCAACACATCAAATGGTCTCCCCAAGAGAACATCATAAGGCACTTTATCTATTACATGTATCTGCATATAGATTGTAATCTCCCCAAAGGTAAATGGTACATTCCTAGCTAGTCCCCTTGTTGCTTGTAGTTGCCCATTTGCACTTTGCATATGGATTACTGTAGCAGGGTCCCATCTCAGGCCTAAACCAATTGCAACTCTAGTGTCCATTGATACAATTTGCGAGCCACTGTCAATGACTGTCTCAATTTGCTGGTCAGAGTAGTTTATTTTTGGATAGATTGCCTTTAGACTGTCAGTCTGACTGGCTACTATAATGATCTTATCCCTTTCTTCTGAAGGAATATCTCGTTGATATTGATCCACAACATCCTTGTGAACCACTGAACCTTTCTTAAGGTCACCTGTGTCTTCATCTAAGATAATAAACACATCTTCCCTCTCATAGGCCATATCATCAACATTAACCATATAGGTTGCCTTAGACAGAGTAACATCTTCCTCAAGTTGAGTACCATACTCAGGATCATCTTCATCCCTAACCTCTTGAACAAAAGCCTTTATAGGCCGTTTATACACTCTACTGTTTTTCAACTTTCTCTGCATGATTTTCTGTAGTGCAGGAGATATAGCAATGAGATCACCACTACTAATATCTATCTCAGACCTAAAGATTTTGTCTGCTATTTCTTCAGCAAGACCAGGTTTGAACAATGAGTTTCTAAGCTTGAAATCAGGCTCAGATTTGCGCAAAGGCTTTGTATAAACAATAGCATTCTTTGTGTCACTATTCATTCCTTCTCTAGTTCTAGACTGAGTAATATCACCTTCCTTTGACTTGTGTTGGCTCCCTACAGGCGCTCCCTTTGGTATAGGTGGCCTATCAATTGCCTTTACATTGTCAAATGGTCGGTTAGATACTCTCCGTGCAGTATCGAACTCCATGTCAGAGGGAGACTCAGGCTCCTCAGTGTCAGATTCAACAGGTAGCTCAAAACGAACTTGTTCTTTTCTCATGGCAGGGGGTCTGTATTTCTCCTTTTCAGATGGTTTCAAGGTGGGTAACAAGACTTCCATTTTCTTTCTCTTTGCAAGATTAAAATCCTCAGGAGTTTGACTTGCTCTGTGAGAAGGATGTTGTGAAAATACATCTTCTACACCAAACTCCTTCATTGGAACCTCTAGTTTTTCGACTCAGAGGTACTATCTCTCTTCAGAATCTGCTTTTTCTCCGAGTTAGCAACTGGAGCTAAATTCTGTAGTGTAGTACAAACATGACTGAACTGCGCAACAAGACTGTTTATAGCATCTAGTGAACTGTTTTGAGAAGGGCCTGTCATTACAGCAGTATCCTCTTCTTCAAAGGCATACAGATTCTGGTCAACATGAGTGGGAGATTGGTCCCAACCATGTCTTCTGGCAATTTCCTCAATCTTATCTTTCTTAGACCGAGTATCTGAAGGATCAGCTCTTGGCCAATACACTCCATCTTTTAATGCCCATTTACCAGCACTGTTTTTGGTCATCCACCCCAACCTGATAAATCTAAGTTGATGGGGACAGTCCACAGATCTATGTCCAGGTTCATCACACATGTAGCAATTAGAGTCAGAGTGAGAATTGTTATGAACAGAGGAGACCTGAGACGACCTAGGGGCACCATTGTGTCCATTAGAATTCATCCCAGACCCAGAATTTTGAATTGGAGCATTCATGTTCATTCTCATGGAGCTAGATGTTACCTGGGTCATTTTTGCCAAGTTAGCAACTGTCTCTGAGAGCTTTGCAAGAGCTGCCAAATTCGATTCCTGAGCTTGTCTGATCTGATTAAACTGATTCTGGTGACTATCCACTGTAGCAGACAACTTCATTGCCCATTGGTCTGGTTCTGCCTTCACAGTAGTTGCTACTTGGTATGGATCATACAATTTCCTAGTAGCACTCTGTTCAGGTGTTGGAAGCGCTCTGGAGTAACCCTCAGCTATGCTAGGACCATTCATGAATAAACCAAAGTTATAACCACCTGCTCTTTTTACAGAACAGAGTTTCTCAGCCTCAGACATAACATCTTTCAGAGTAAAAGGATCATCTTCTCTCTGAACATGTATGTGGCCATTGATTACTTTGTTTTCCAGACGATCCAGAAGCTTTCTTCTGAAAGGTTCATCCAATGCACTCAAGAAACCAGCAACAGCTTCTGAGTTAGATACTACAGGTGTAGCACCAGAGGACAGTTTCTCATATTCAATCTCATACTCTCTCTTAAATGCCATCAGTTTCTGAATAGCACCAAGCACAATGAGTTTATATTCTTCTACAATAGCATAAAGCTTTTGTCTTGATCCCAGACCTCTGTCTGCAGATTCAGGAAAGTTCTTCATCAAAGCCTCCTTAAATGCAAGCCAATCTAAATTTCTGACTGCTTCAAGCCGTTGAAACTCTGCTTTAGTATGGAACTCCATATATCTGAGAGCCAACATGACCTTTGCAGCATCAGTCTTAGTTCCAGTGGAGACAAAGATATTCTCTAACTCTGCCAACCATGCAACTAATTCAGATGGATGTCTCTTGTCAAATATGGGTGCATGCTTCGAAACTTTCGGTAATTTCTCATTTTGCAACTCTAGGATTGCTGGGGCAGGTATCTGAATATCAGGTGCAATTCCCAAAGATAGTATCTCGCTCCGTGGAGTTAGATTCTCGGTGGGACCTTGCCCTTGAGTACCTTCTCCAGGATTAGCTTGTTCACTAGTGGTAGACATGTTGTTTCTTTTATCTTTCACAATCCTCACAGGTATTCTCTTATGAGTCAAGGAAAAGAATTGAGGACTATTAAGAAATTTCCTCTTATTTTTCTTGTATCTAGCTGAAAGTTCAGCAAACTCTGGAAGATTCCTTTCAGGAATCGGACTAAGGGATGATAGAGACGAAAGTGGACTAGATTCAGGTTCCGGTGACACTTCTTTCTCCTTTCCTTTTGAACTTTTCCTTCTGGGTAACTGGTTCAGAGGTAATTCTTCTGTTCCAGCTCTCACAGAATTTCTAGTTTGTCTAGGGTGGGTGCTTTTCCTTGAGCTGCTAATTTTGACAAAGCAAACTCGAAGTATATAGCTATGTTTTTCTTGCAACAACTTCTATAAAGATGTAGTTGCTAACTGCAGAACAGAACAAAGTTCAAGCAGGGGAATAGTCCAGATAGGTTCCAGACGCGTGCAAATAGCACAGAAGGGTTCAAATATCAAGTCTAAAGCCACCCCTCGCGGTGGGCTCCAGATAATGTGCAAGAATTTGACTGGGAGGTAGTCTCAAGAAACAACCTCTAACTCAATTCTAGGGGGTTTGTGGAGGTGTGGCTGGCGTTGTCAAAGGTTCCGCACAGTTAAACTCGACAATCGAACTCAATACTGAGCTAGCAAGTGTCTGCAGTCCGCTCTGAACAGGGTATAAGTGACAGGGTAACTCAAAAACACAGGTTCAAGACAGAGGGCAACTAGTTTCTCAGGGGTTCAGGGGATGGTTCAGGGCAATAATCAGAGTGGGCAACTCGATCCAATGGTCCAAACAGTGACAGTATCAATCAGAACAGTAGCAGCAACAGTTTCAGCAGGCAGAACAGCACAGACAGAACAGCAGGGACAGCAACAGTTTCAGTATCTCTCTCAAGGTTTGCCACAAGGGACTTTACAGAAGTTTGCACAACTGGTATATTTCTCTATAACTGAACTCCTAAGAGCCAGGCAAATTTCGTCTAGAAGAAGTTCTGCTTTGGTAGTGAGCCTAGGCAGTCCTAACTTAAGGAAAAATATCTACAAGTAGGTAGCTCTTATATACAGGTCAGAAAATAAATATAGTAAATCTCGAAAATGTAAGGGAATCTGAGCAGAGTAAAATAGAATAGATAACAGAAAGACTAATTGAGCAGGGATTGGTGTCTTTTTAGGTATTTTTGTAGGTATTTTTCAGTTAGATACTGTCATGTATAGGTATCTTGGGTATAAAAATTGTTATAAAAATCGCTTTGTCCATATAGTGGCTTGGCAATCAAGTCCAGGGTATCTAACCAGGGTGTACAGCACGCAATATCAGTCCAGAATGGTGCCATATGACAACATCTTTTATGATTTTGAAATTTGCAACTCTTTTGGATTTCCTAACTGGGGGCTGCTGGTGAGGTTCCTAGCAGATCCAGTGGTTATTTCTTCGTTTCAGAGGTCATCTAGACCCTACTCCGTTGTTACTATCATCCACAAGCTGTACAGTAGCACATGTGTCTATCTGACCAGATCTTGCATCTGATTTGTCTCCAGGAGGTACTTCTCCTTTTAGCTGGTTCTAGCAACAAGCTATGGGCAGTTTTATGTCCCAATAATCGTTTCTTCTTCCCTATTTGGGTGTCTGGGTGCAGGGTATCACTCAGTTAGATGTTACATTTCAGAGGGATACTCCAGAATCAACATCTAGCTCCATGGTAGGATAGCTTGAGTATCTAACTCCATTCTTCAGAAATGACTTGATGGATTTTTCCTCTTTAGCCAACAGACAAAGGTGGTTCACCAGTAGTAACACCATCCTAAGCATAGTACCAAATGTACAACATATTTCTCTGGTTAGCACAATACAAGATTGTCTGCACTCTCAGCATTCAGTCTTTACAGCCAACCTGAGTTAGCAAGACCAGCTGGAGTTAGGTAGTCCAGTGGACTTAGATGTTTCTCAGATTGAATTGTAACTTCCATCATTCCCTTGGATTACAATCAAACAACACTCATGAGAGTTTCTAGTCTTTAGAGGGTGGGTCTGACCAACTCAACTTAGCATGGAACATTGGTACTCCAATACAAGGTGAGAGGCAAAACTAGTATCTCTCTCCATGATCCCATTGGTCACAGTTGCTAAGTACCATATCATGTACTGTAGCTAACTCTACACTCAGGCTTGAGTAACTGAGTGTGTTCTCATGTTTCAACTAGCAGTCTGGGTGAACTCTAGTCCTCATTGTTCAGTTTCCAATGTTTGAACAACCAAAATCTTTCTCAATCTGCATGATTTCAAGCCTAGACCGCTTTTAGTCGCGACACCGCACTTTCTCAACTACTTGACCGTGTCCGTTCGAACTTGTCTTGCGCTGGCGATTTCATTTTCAACTGTCAGATGGGGCGTGGGCGTACGACCACTGGGATGGTCACTGCTTGTCTCATTATGGGGCGTGGGCGTACGACCACTGGGATGGTCACTGCTTGTCTTATTTCTACTGCCATGAATTGGAATGGACAGACTGAACAAGGAAATGGGAATAATTTGATGGCTTTGGCGAGAGATGACTTTGATGAAGGCAATGAAGGGATGTTTGATTCAATGGATGGTCCGTCGGAAGAGGAGGCGTACAAGCAAGGTCAGTCAGGAATAATATCTTGCTTCGCGGCATTGTTCATGCTGATGCCCCGGTGCTCTGTTAGGAGAGTACAAGACTATCTTGCAGCTGGTCGGAGTCTTGTCGCATGGCAAAGTCGCGAAACGGTTGACGGATCGAGCTATTGATTTGATGCAAGATGTACAAAATCTTCGCAAGGCAATCTACGAGTGCGTTGTGCCATTCTCTAATATCTCTTTCAAATAATTAGTCGGTTCTCTAGTTACAAGCTTAAGGTAGATGCATGCGAGCGCGCGGTACCAAGAAAGAGATGCAGCTTCTTGAAATATTTTGCGTATGTGGTTTTATATAAGTAGGGGAGTGTCCGACCTCTGATGGGTTTCTTCTGATGCTAGGTTTGACCTAATGAGTGATTTGGGGTGAGTACCTTAATTACCTACTTATTATCTACGTCTTCCGTCTTCTATCTTTATCTCTAACATTTTCCTAAACACAGTTTCGGAGGCGGATCTAATATGCTCAAAGACGGATGCGATACATACGATCTATGGGAAACAGCATCCAACCATGCTTCGTGAGTCTAACGTAGTAGGAGATTCGCATGATAAAGGTCAAGAATCTAACAAAATCACAGGTTTGACTTTTTATTAGGTAGGTCAAGTTCCTTGGATTCCTCGCTCCCTGGATAAAAAGATCCCTTGGCTTGCTCATCGACAGAATACTCTACCGAGGATAGCAATGGAATGGTCGTTGAATCGTATAAAGAATGGTGCTGTGAAAAAGGATATTTGGTATCATCTCGTACGTATCCCCACTAACAACCACCGCACCAACTTGAATTTCAGTACTTACGAATCCACATTCGTAGATGGACGAAGCAGGGCTGGAAAAAACGAAACCGGATACTATGACAGTAACCGCTGATGCTATTCTAACAATCATCGCTGGGATCCGATACGACTTCAATACCCTCTTTTGGTTGTTACTTTCGCATCCGGAATGGTATGAGAAGGTACAGAGGGAAGTGGATCGTGTGCATAAAGATGGTGATGACCCACTTGATGTGTCGAAACATGAAGAGGTGCGGTATCTCTCTGCGTGTATGTGAGTAATTCCTTACCTGCCTACTTTGCTAGGATGTATTCACTTATGGATGGATGGGTAATCAAGTAACGAAACTCTACGACTGTACCCTCCCTTACTAGCCAGCGGATCTCGAGAGGTACCTAAAGGTAGCGGGGGTAAAATTATCAGTGGACAGTAAGCACAACCATTGATTACTGTTTCCAGCATCTGTTACTAACCCCAACCCCATGCATACCCAGTTACTTACCCGAAGGCACTCAAATGTACCTCCCTACCTATCGTTGGGTACTCTAACTACCGACTTGGAGTCCTCTGAATTCGATGATAACCTCCGCCTCCTCCTCCACCTATACTACCCATCCACCTCCTCCGTCCAATAACACTGGTCGTAATAAACGCCGTCCTTGACCTCGTTAACCCTATATCGTCCATCATGATCAAAAATATCCGCCTGCCGTTCAGCGCATTCAAGTAGCCTTTGCGAACGACTTCGAAGACTTGGACCTCGGATTTAGCCTGTGCGTCCGGGAGATTCGGATTAGTACGACGTTTACTATCGTGGATGTGTTGTTGTGGGGGAACACTCGCGGGTATAAATTCAACATTAACAACTTCAAACGTACTTCCATGTCCAATTCCCCAACCAGCACTAAGTAACCTTGAGTACATTCCGAGAGCTGTAATGATAATTCATTCGAGGTTCCGCGGGGCATCATCGTGTTAGTATAACGAGGTGATTGAAAAAGAGAGAAAACCGCGCACAATGAATGAGTTGATTGCATATAAATTTCATGAATTAGGTACGGACATCTCTGTTGTGTAGGTGCTCGTCGTGGAAAGCGATCTCGTTCAAGTCGTCGTCGCGGCTGTGCTAAATCTGCCTCAGCTTCATCCACCATCAACTGGCATTGGAGGGAAACACAAGAGTCTCAGGCTCATTGAGGTGAGTACAAAAGATGTTTAGTTGATGTTGGTTGGATGGTTGGATGACTTCAATTGTGTTTCTAGGTTCATTTAGAGAAGACAAAGAGAGTTTGTGGTGAAATGGATTCAGGTGGGGTCTGGGGAGATAGCAGAAGGGCTTGGACATATACTAATGGGAACATAGAGAAATTCAAGGAGGTCCTGATGAGGAGACTGTCAAGCAGCGAGGTCCCGGGAAAAATCTACGCATTTCGCATATCGAACGGAGACCAGGGCGGGGACAGGTTGGAGACGTTGAAGGTGGGGCGAAGCATCGATCCGGAGCGGCGGGAGAAAGAATGGAGGCGCCAGGAGCCGTCACAAACACATTTTTGGTACGACGCTATCCCTTGCCGACATTCCCATCGTGTGGAGGCTCTTCTGCATATCATCTTGGACGAAATGTGCACGGAGCGTCCTCGAGAACGTTGTGGCGATTGTACGTTACCGCTGCTCCTTGTTTCCGATTGGAACTGACTCTCTATCAGGTAATCGGTGCCACAGAGAAATCTTCAAATTCGAAGGGGAAGATGTGTGGAACGGGAGTATCGCGGCGCTGGTAGACGAACTTGAGAAATTGGTGACTTCCACGCACGGTTAACTTCCAATGTTGTTTTTTTGCTTTGTATCTCCTGCTTTGATCGACCTGTATCTACTAATGCTTTGCCTGCTTTCTATATTGTTTAGTTGTGTATCGTTATTCTTTACTTGTGTATCTCATACTTTTCTTTCATGGTATCATAAATGTGACCTTGTCGAACTGAAGCTCACACCTCTGCCCCTAAGTTACAAACATATATTGAATGATATCAATTTAATATAAAAGTATCTCAGCTGCGAGTGCTCGAGGTCCTATCTGCGTAATCAGCGGATCACCCTATAATGGTAGTCGTGATAGACGAAGCTGTCCACTCCTTGTTGCAGTAGTCAGGACTCAGCGAGACTCTCGACATCTTGACGTCAGGACTCAGCGAGCCTCTCGACATCTTGACGTCAAGACTCTCTCGATGTCGCGATGTCGGGACAGATTTTCCTTGAATGTTCTATCCAGGTATATTGGAAATATTCACCCATTAATCTTAGCTTTGACTTGAGTGAAAAATATGAAGGTAAATTAATTTTAGCATCTCATTTCCTGGGATGGAATATAACAAGAATTTATCAAATGAACACGACATATGCCTCACCTGTACTTCACCAGATAAATAGCAGAATTTATTGATGATATTATGGTGATATTGAGGATTTTCGCAGTACAATAATGTCAAAGTTTCTGCCGAGGAAAAAAGAAGGTATACTCCGATTTTTTTGAGACTTTTCGACTTATGAATTATGTTAGATTTTGATATCATATTGATGAGTTATCAATGAATAATATTTTTAATTGTTGGAGAAGCTTATCCTGGGAGTTGTTGGTAATTTCATATGAGGATTATTTTGAAACGCGTGACTCTGCTCATTTCAACTTTTCACATTAGGATTGCAGGAACTTAGAACTCAATATCACTTGAATAAATCCACAATTATACAGTTCAGGCAATGCAAAGAAAATTATAAATATAACTCGTCATTTCTGAAGTGCAAAAAAGGAAGATCAATGTCCTTTATCTCAAGCTTTACTCAGCATTTTCGGGGGCCGAAAATGGTGTTTTTCCCGCAGTGCTTGGAATGAAGAGGAAACCGCTCGAGTGCCCATGTGAACCGTGATCATCGACATGGAGCGCTCTGTGGCAGTCTGTTAGACATTTCATTTAGCGGACAATGACCGGGACCACTTGGGCTCACTACGCGAGGACAGATTGAGCCACACATGTTGTATACTCTTTGTACCTCATACTAGCTGGTCGCTAATCAAAGCGCCACGTTCATATCGGTATCTGGATCACATTTTCGAGGAAGTCTAGCCTGGTTGTACTCTGTGGTACTCCTTGATGCACGTCAGTTTGACAGCTGCACGCTGGACGTCGCGCCGCTGTCCTGAAGGCTGAACTAATTGAAAAAAAAGAGGTCGTGGTGTGTGCCATGTTCGCAGAATTGAAGAATACGCAGGGTTTTGATATGTTACTTATCGGTATATATCGGACAGTTGAGCAGATATTAGGGATGTCTTTTTGCTAACTCTTTCCTTATTTCTCGTCTTAGTTTTCCACTTTCCTACTTGTTTATTGGGGCGCGGTGTGAATGAAAATACGCAGTCAATTTCGTTGTCGATTGTCAGAACATATGAGCCTAGACTTAAAGGCTGGGGCGTGGGTGGTGGCGGCGGTTGTCGTCGTCGTGTTGTTGTTGTTGTTGTCGTCGTCGTTGTTGTTCTTTCTTCGTTGTAACTAAGCACCTCTTAGCACCCGTCACAACTGGTGACTTCGCGATCTTAACGGTGTCAGTCATGGCTTCGACAGACTACTTGAGCAACATCGACGAATCCGCGTCTAGTGCCCAAGGCGAACAAGACTTTCGCCTGCTGAAATCCAGGTCTCCCTCACTGCCTATATTTGTTACTGAAGCATGGGAACGATACAAAACCCGGGCCACAATGACGTGGGCATCAGCCTTTAGCGATTCATACGCAGAACATCTTGGAATAACCCATACATCAGATGTTTCGCAAATGGATGAAATCATGTCTATCTTGAAGAGTTGCATCAAAGAGGAGACTCTGAAACCGTTGTTGAATTATTACAGTGCGTCGAAGTCATTTTTTGCCTCACTCATTCACACTCAGTCGCCCTTTAGTTAAGCAGTCTTTGATCTCCGAGAGAGAGCTGTATTCATTACGGCGAGAAAGATTGACACTCGGTACCAATTGTGGGTTGTGCTCGCAGCTGTGGAAAAAGCCCGTGACACTGACCGATCCTTTCTTTCTCTTGCGCATAGCTCCTAGTACTAGGGGTGGGCTTCACTCTTGACCGTCTGCACTACTGACATATCAACGTGAACATAGAAGAAACAATTGTAAAGCGTGCATATGAAGATCTCCCGTTCCACGGTGGGACCGACAATTTGATTCTGCAGATCATGGAGTACTATCGGAGAAAATATCATTTGGCGAAAAGGGAAGGCGTACAACTACAGCATATCAATTATTCAATCTTCGGGATACTAAAAAACGACGGTGCTGTGGATCAAGCGAGTCGACGGAAGTTCGCCTTCATGCTGAATTTGAGAGAGCCACTTCAACCGGATCACTACAGTATGTTCTTTTATTTTCTTTTTGGTTCAAGTTGAGCTGTTATGTACTGGTAATTGTTTCAGCATATCCCCAAGCCGACCAAAATGTGGCGCAGTACTTTCAAGAGCTCTGGAGCTATTCAAACGTCCAGCAGCAAACGAGGATCGCTAATTTTCTTTCGGCTCTGTTTACCAGGGCCAAAGAGATTATCGCAACCCTCAAGTCGATTACAGGTCGGGAAGAACTCGCTCAGAGGTGGTATCGCTATCTCCAGAGCAACAGAGGAAATTTCTTGGACGAAGTCCTGACCAAAGTAAGGATTGAGTATATCTAAAATTTAACAATGTGCTAAGGCTAGAGAACTTACGAACGAAAATTCCCCGAAGAGCAGTTCCACCAGGCCCGTTCTTCTACCGCGCTCAGGATGCACCAGAGTATCGTCTCGGAATAGGGAGTATGCTGGTCAGCAATTGCATCGAGGTTCTAATCTTCATCGTCCTGCGTTTATACTTCCAACATTTGAACCGTGCACGCGAAGCGAAATCTGAGGCTATAGCTGCATCAACCATAACACCCAACCAAGGCGGTACAAAATATCCGGATATAATGAGTGAAAGACCAACTCCAAACGAGAACGATACGGCGTTTTCAGATCTAACGGATTTACAGAATATAAAGTAAGATGATGTTCCTATTCCTTTTGAATCGATTGGATGTAGTGTTGACGCTCGAATCCTAGCTTCCGATATGTATATTAAAGCTTTACTTGTGGCTCGGTTTCCTGTCGACACTCGAAGTCTGCCACCTCGACGGAGGGTCGGGCAGTTCCCTTACGAGTGTTCTTCTATACTGGGAGTTGTATTGGGTACCGCTCGAGAGAATGTTCAGATCATTTGTAGGATGCTATAGCTGCCTTGAACCGGTTGATGATCCATTCTGAAGATTCGAGCCGTTGTCCGCCGCTCGTAAGTTCGGTAGTTTAGGGTTATTCAAATGATAGGTCCGTTCTTTTGCACTGATATTATCTCTGGCGAGTGCTTCTAGAGCGATGTCGACGTGCTCGGGATCTGGGTCATCAGCATAGCGCGACGAGGCATGGGTCTTTCGAGTGCCTGGTGAATTGCAATGCGATCCAACCGAGGACATGAAAGTAGGACTCCAAGTCATCTACACGCGTGGCATGAGGTACTAGCTCAGCGAGGATGGCAGCTGAAATGAATTGCCAGGTGCCCTAAGAATTACTCAGATATTAGCATCATTAGCAATAAAACTATAGCAGATACGTACTGGTCGTTGCGCATTTGCTAGTTCTGATTTCGACTTTGCGATCTCCCAATCAGCGAGTAATTCCTTCCCGTCCTCAGTTTATCAGGATATTCCCAACACTAATGTCACGATGCAGTATTTCTGCCTTTGAGTAAGCCTGGTCATGAGCTAACATACAGAGCGTTGAATCACTGCGTACTCCATGCAAAAAAGGGAATAGACTCGCCTATCAATGCATCAAGCATGGCAGATAGCAACTCCTTCACATTCTTGAACGTGCTGAAATCGCCTCGGCAGACCTCTTCGAGGACCAAACGATGATGTTGGCGCTTCCGCCATGGAGTGTCGGGATCATAGTCGTGAGTGCGAGTGAGGTGATTGGCGGCTCCAGGGTTCACATCTCCCGCTCGTAGACACGTCGGGACATTCTTCACACCTTTCTTCTTCAGAAGCTCATATACTTTACCTTCGGCCTCGGCAGACGCAACAAGCCACGCATCTTTGAGAAGAACGACACGGTTCTCTTTGGGCTCCCAGACCTTGAACACACAAGTGGCACGGCCTGTCATAGACTGGTCGTTCCTAACAAATGCTATAGTCTCGTAATAGGGTAACGGCTGGCTATCCTTGACCTTGAACTTCAACACAGGCGCTTTGTTGTCGAGCATCAGCTGCGCTCGAATATTTTCCAGCATCTTGACTGTGGTGTCGATGCCACGAACCTCTGGAGTCGCACGGGTATACCGAGAGAAGAATTCGGCGAGATGGCTTTCCTCGCTGTGCGCAAATTCAGCGAAAACGACTGCACCGGCGTGATTCCAGCATATGAATCGAGCGTGAGCAATGAACAAGTGAGTCCGAAACTGGTTCACAAACTGAGCGACTGCATAAGCGATGAACTGTCCCCGAATCTCAGCTGCGTTGACGGTGTCACGTTCGATACTATCGCCTTCGGACGATTTGTCGTCGAAAGGCTTGCTTTTATCAGGATGTTTCACCTCGAATATCATTACTGCTCATGAGTATGAGGGTAGGAAACAGGCAAGTCACAAGCGTGACGATGACTGTGACTTACGTATCGAGCCACCTCTTAGCACCGTCACAACTGGTGACTTCGCGATCTTAACGGTGTCAGTCATGGCTTCGACAGACTACTCGAGCAACATCGACGAATCCGCGTCTAGTGCCCAAGGCGAACAAGACTTTCGCCTGCTGAAATCCAGGTCTCCCTCACTGCCTATAGTTGTTACTGAAGCATGGGAACAATACAAAACCCGGGCCACAATGAAGTGGGCATCATTCTTTAGCGATGTATACGCAGAACATCTTGGAATAACCCATGAATCGAATCTTTCGCAAATGGATGAAATCATGGCTATCTTGCAGAGTTGCGTCAAAGAGGAGACTCTGAAACCGTTGTTGGATTATTATAGTGCGTCGAAGTCATTTTTTTCTCCACTGATTCACACTCAGTCGCCCTTTAGTTAAGCAGTCTTGGATCTCCGAGAGAGAGCTGTATTCATTACGGCGAGAAAGATTGACACTCGGTACCAATTGTGGGTTGTGCTCACAGCTGTGGAAAAAGCCCGTGACACTGACCGATCCTTTCTTTCTCTTGCGCATAGCTCCTAGTAGGGGTGGGCTTCACTCTTGACCGTCTGCACTACTGACATATCAACGTGAACATAGAAGAAACAATTGTAAAGCGTGCATATGAAGATCTCCCGTTCCACGGTGGGACCGACAATTTGATTCTGCAGATCATGGAGTACTATCGGAGAGAATATCATTGGCAAACATGGGAGGCCTACAACTACAGCATATCAATTATTCAATCTTCAGGCTACGGAAAAACGCGTGCTGTGGATCAAGCGAGTCGACGGAAGTTTGCCTTCATGCTGAATTTGAGAGAGCCACTTCAACCGGATCACTACAGTATGTTCTTTTCTTTTCTTTTTTGGTTCAAGTTGAGCTGTTATGTACTGATGATTGTTTCAGCATATCCCCAAGCCGACCAAAATGTGGCGCAGTACTTTCAAGAGCTCTGGAACTATTCAAACGTCCAGCAGCAAACGAGGATCGCTAATTTTCTTTCGGCTCTGTTCACCAGGGCCAAAGAGATTATCGCAACCCTCCAGCCGATTACAGGTCGGGAAGAACTCGCTCAGAGGTGGTATTTCTATCTCCAGAGCAACAGAGGAAATTTCTTGCACGAAGTCCTGACCAAAGTAAGGATTGAGTATGTCAAACATTGTATCTAAAACTTAACAATGTGCTAAGGCTAGAGAACTTACGAAAGAAAATTCCCCGAAGAGCAGTCCTAACTTGTCAAACGAGGCAGACCAAGCGAACAAGAATCTTGACCCTTTCCAGTATCTCAAACGTTGCTGTAATTCGTTGATCGGTGAAATTCCACCTCGCCCGTCCGAACAGGATGATGGGCTTGGTGATCTAGCTTTTTTCCTTGCATTCGATGAAGCACACCGTATCACTTCGCCAGGCAATGAGGTGCACACCCAAGACACTTCGAGCACAACCAACAAGAGCGTTTTCGATAATCTCAATTCAGTGTTGGCAGAACTGAACGCGTTCTCCGTGTTTACTATATTCATGTCAACCAACAGTCATTTGAGAAAGATGGCAGCTTCCCAACCTCTTCATCCCTCTGAACGTGTCCAGGCAGGCCATGTCTTGTTCCCACCCATAACCGAACTCCCCGTCGATGTGTTCAAATCACAGAGTTCTCTGTTAAAGGCAGTTACTCTGTCAACAGCCGCCTCTTTTGAGTATGCCGTGCGTTTTGGTCGGCCCTTGTGCGTTCCCTATACTTGAGACAAATCTTACTTGGCTCAGTTGTTTATCACAGATTTGCAGCCTTGCACGAAGCTGGTTACAATGGTGTCATTCAGTTAGCGAAGGCAAAACTCAATCCGACTCAGTCACGCAAGTTGGACGATCCTTATATGAGATTCTCATGTGTCGCTCAACTCATTCAGATCGACCTGCGGAACAAACTTCCCAATTCGAATCCAGTTGAAGCCATCTTGGTTGAGCGGTATATGCGCACTGCGTTCGCTGTTCCTGAACATCGTCTTTTCATGGAGACTTGTACGCCTTCGGAGCCCATTCTTGCTGAAGCTGCTGCAACTCTGTTGCATGAGATCAGTAATACATCCACAACAGACGTACAGGAGCCTGCCGGGAAGCGGATGAAAACCGATGAGGGTAGTGCGCCAGGCCCTTCGAATGCAGTCCTTGAGCAGCAGAAGAATGCTAAGGCTTACTGTCGCTTGCTCGTTGACACTCTTCATTCCTCATACGCTGATGGCTGGATCACAAAGGGTGATGCAGGTGAAACAGTTTGTCGCCTCCTGTGCACAGCGGCGTACTCTAGCATGTTGCCGCAGTCCACGGAGAAAGGCACGGAGGAAAGCCCGGAGAAATTTATCTACCATCGTCCTTTGAAATATCTCGACTTTCTACGGGGACTTATCGCGGAAGAATATATTGAGCGTGTCCTAGATGCCAGGCCCGTCGGCGATTCAAAAGGCGCAACTCTCCGAGAAGCTTTCAAGCACACATATGTATTTTTTTCGCATTGGGCGGTCGCCGGGGACTATGAAATCACCAAACCAGACCACTTTTGGAAATGTGCGCTTCGCGGAGTTGCCATTCAATGCAGAGCGTATGCTCGTGAAAGAGACGGGCTAATGGTGCTCATTCATACTTCCGATGGAAAACTGGAAAAGTCGATGATCAACCGCAAGACCACCAGTGAATTGTCCTATCAGTCCAAGAATCGTCAGAAGCCAGGAGCTGTCCTTGTCGCTCCCTACGAAAACTCACACAATAAACATCCTACAATGGCGTTTGTTCACGAGCTCGAGAGCAACTATCCGGAAGTTGTCGTTGACACTATTCCAGAGCATAAGCTCAGACGAAATAGAAAGGGCAGTGGCAACGCCAGTGAGCGTTACCGGAGACATTATCAGATCACGATTAATGGGTCATCAAGTCAAGTGTATGCGTGTATTCCCTCTGACGATTATACCTATCAGCACCTTCGTTCCATTTTACAACAGAGTTCCTCTCACGACAATTTTGCACGGAACAATCTGGGGATCTCCAATATGTACTTCTCGCAACAAAAGTCGACATTGACGGCCACGAATATTAGTGCGACGTCGAGGGTAGATGTCGAGGGATCATCCTGATAAATGTTCAGCGCTAAGGCTATGTCTCAATTGTGTACAATAGATGTATTTTATCAACGATGTATTTTCCTGTCGCCAATTCCATTTGCAAAACCCCCATTCAAATAATGAGAAAATTTTCTATTGAGTGACACTGTATGTCACCTTCCTACATACAACTAAAAAAGTCCTTGAGCCAAGTTTTATGAGGATATCCCTGATGTTGGGACTGTGGGTGTCCCTCCACTCCCAGCATTATCCCGACTTGCAGCCGCCGCTTCCATCCTTGATTGCATGACCTCTGCCTTTGTTCTTCTTCTCCTTCAAGTAACTGCCATTGTCGTACATCTGAATAAAAAGCCAACATCAAGACAATCCATAGCCAGACGAAATTAGATATAAGAAACACTCACTCTACACCTTTCTCAAACAACGCGGACACGGGTATTCCTGGGACAGGCCCCTACTTAGGTACATTAGGTCCCATATAAGTGCGCAGCCTAAGTTGGTTCTAGGGGTGTCTGCCTGAAGTGCTTCACAGATGGGTATCCGCAATCGCTGGATGCGTCGCTGCACTCCTAGAACAATGGGAATCGCAGGTGACCGCGGATACATGCCTAGAAAGAAGTCTAGTTGGGGCCTGAAGGTCTCCGACGTTCGCCCACACTCTCAACAACCTCATCACTCGCCCTGATCCGTTCAACTCGAAACCTCGCTGATTGTCTTTCTGTAGAGCATCGCCAAATCGTCTCAAGAGCTGTACATATACTGAATGTGCTGCTTCAATATGTGCCCATGGAGGCATTGCGACTTATCGCCCGACATCTATAAGTGTTACATGACACATCTGCGGATCCATGGAAGATCATTATTTTGCGATAATATAAGGTATAAGAAAAATCACGAACTGATACATAGAGCTCTACACTTTAGCCTTGACTTCTTCAGTAGCCGTCGCCTGTTGTACAGCTGCTAGTAATTTCGGATACGCATCCTTCACAGTTGCAATAACACCATAATTTTCGCCCAAAACCAAAGTTCAAAGAATTTCCTCTTGAATCGCTCACAATTCCACCAGATTCCTCGACCAGTAGGGATCCAGGAGCATGATCCTACATAGTTTCCATTTTGTAAGTAACACCCAGTCGCATATCAAAAGGATAGCATCGTACCCAGATTTTCTCCAAGTAACCAACGCCCGTCGGCATTCTCATATATGCACCTCCGTCACCACGGGCCAAAATTCCGTATTTAGCTTGACTATCCATCCGAACAGGCGGTCGAGTAATACCCAATAACTGAGATATTTTATCATTTGTTGAATGTGAAGAGTGAGCTGCTTCGACTGATTCTAAGAAGTTGAAGGTTTCGGGTGAGAATGAAGGCATAGATAAAGGTGTTGGGTTTACTCCGGAAAGTGACATCTGAGAGTAGTTCGTGAGCTCTCGAGTCGATAGGAACGACGGGAAGGACTGGAAGGTACTCACTTGTTGAGCCCCTTGCCCTCGTACTGCGACAAATATACAACCTTTTGGACCATCAGGTTTTGATAATTCCAGTGGTAAATTCGGACATCCAATCACGCCAACTTGGACTTTAGAATCCACAATAAGAGCGAGACAGACAGCGTATTGTTCTCCTCGTAGAAATCCTTTCGTTCCGTCAATAGGATCAATCGTCCACATACCTGCGAGCGAGGTCACTAACCGAACGCAAAAGTAGTTCTCAGGGGCGAAGAGAGAGACGTACGTCCGATATGATTTCCTTCATAATTCCCTCTATCGATCGCGTCCATCAACTCTTCCGCAGACTTTGATCTTTCCAGGACCAATCCTCCATTCAGCATAATCGCCCTCTCCAAGATCTTGAGTCAAAGCCTCATTCGCCAGCTCAACAATTCGATTCCTAAGCGTCGTTCCAGATTCGGCACGTAATTCCGCTGCGTCTTCCTCACCTACTATCGGATCCTCTGGATAGGCATGGTATAACATAGAGCTTATCACTGCTTGTGCAGCGTAATCACCCACTATAGATAAAACATCACGAATGAGAGAACAAGCACTGAAGGGGAGAAGATGATTTGTTTTACGAACCGGTTACAGGTGATTTATCGCCTTTCGTGAGCGTTTCGTTTCGTACTAGTTTGTTGAAAACAGAAGAAGTGAGAAAGCATGCTCGGCGGACTGCTGATATAGCTAATTGTTTTTCTGTAGTGAATGCGAGAGACATAGTAGAAGAAAGAGATCGATAGAGCAGATTCTGAAGCATTAGACACGGCCTAGAATGTTCCCACGGATCAAAGCCAGTGCATGAGTTCCTTAGCCGAGGCCAGGCCGTCGCCGGTCGGAGCTTAGCTAATAGAAATCGCTGGCTTCCAGCTTCGTCTACGCAAGCCGTTGGGTGAGGGCAAGCTGAGGGGAGGTTGGGCTGGGCATGCGAAGCATGCGCGGACGCGGGACGCAAGGGGTCGCCCGCTGGGCGGGTGGGCCCCCTCGCATCCTACGATTACTCACCCTCACCGATGCTCGCGGGTAACTAAACTGCGACGATCTGACTACTGTCTGCGAGAATTATTGCATTGCTAAAAGGTCATGATCTGTAATCTACTGCATTCATCGAAAATACGCTGCACTGTTAATTACTCTTAAGACTGCACAATACAAAGTAACTTAGATGCATTGAAAAGGGTGGGACTGGGTGGGTGAAAGAAAATGAGCGTTGATGTATTTCTGCTATGCTGAGGCTGCTGCTGCCGACACTGCTGTAGATGAGAATTGCTGAAAGCTGAGAAAGGCGTGGGAAACAACTCACCACTCTTGCTTCGCTCCGCTGGAACTGGCGGAGTATCGGCACGAACTCCGCGCAGTCAACGGAATACGTGAGCCTGCCGATGAGATGCCGATTCATCATTCTCGAGTCCATGCTGAGTCTATGCGGCCTTTCAACAGTGTCTCCGTGAATGTTTAACTTATGTCGTTCCATAAGGGGTGCGCCACTCAGAGCGCTATCTCGTCGATTTTACTCGCCGAGACCACGATATGTACGCTTCTCACCACCTTCAAAGTCTCCGATCCCTTCTGGAAATGGGGTACCCGGAAAGAAGAGTTTCTTCGACGATAGGACCTGGCCTATGAAAGTGGGAGTGGGCTTCGCTGGTGTGGGTCTACTTTATTATATTATGTGGTGCGTCGAGTTTAATAACTAAATGGGCCAATTCACCGACTTTTGTTTTTTTAAATCAGTCTCGAGCAGGTGCCAGAAACTGGTAGATGGCGTTTCATGACTATAGGTCCTCAAATCGAAGCGGAGGTGCGTTCTTGCGATTTATTTTTACTGCATTGACAAAGCTTATCGAAGCGGTTTGGGCTAGATAGGGAAGTTGATGGGGAACTCAATCCATGAAGAGTTCGGACCTAAGATATTACCACCAGACCACGTTCTCTCTCTACATGTTCGGAGAGTGGTCTCAGGTATCTTGGCAGCATCAAATCTCGGTGTAGTCAAAGGAATCCTCTGACCGGTCGAATCGTCTGTTGAGGACCTTTGGAACCCCGCGGAAGACTTTTCTCAGTCTGATATCAAGCCATTGCTGGACCTACTCGCGAATGGGATGTATTGGTGGTAAACGAGCGAAAGGTCGTGAATGCTTTTGTTTCTCCGGGAACAATTGTCGTGTTTACTGGTCTGCTTCCGGTGTGTAAAGACGAGGCTGGGTTAGCTGCTGTTCTATCTCATGGTGCGTGTATTTACCCATGACACATTTTCGGTCGGATAGCTCACTTTCACTTTTACCTTGCTACAGAGATTGGCCACGATGGTACGTCCGTCTGTTGAGTGATATCTTGAGAGCCCTTGGAGCTTATTGTTTGGCGTATCAGTTGCTCGTCATACAGCAGAACGCTTGTCATCTCAAATTCTCATTATTCCAGCCTGGCTGCTTCTTGATGCGATAGGCCATAACATAAGCGTTATTATCGGCTCTGTTTTTCAAAAGTATCTCTTTGAGTTACCAAACTCTAGGACTCAAGCTCGCTATTCAGTTTATTCCTATTTGCCTCTATCTGACTCGGTGCCATTGTCTAGCGGCCTGCGTTTAATGTCAAAAGCATGCTATAATCCACAAGCAGCACCCGAGTACGCATTGCATTCTCATCCTCAGGCGATACTACATGTAAAACCAAAACGGATTGATTCCCGGTGCTTTGACTTGGCTTTGATTCTCTGCTTCAAATTGAATGGCCCGATACACTCTGTCATCCTGATGGTCAAAACACGGACGTTAGTGGGCATTCAAGTTCCTGACTTGGAAGAAAAAGGAAACCGCTCGAGTGCCCATGTGAACCGTGATCATCGACATGGAGCGCTCTGTGGCAGTCTGTCAGACGTTTCATTTAGCGGACAACGACCGGAGCCACTTGGGCTCACTACGCAAGGACAGATTGAGCCACACATATTGTATGCTCTTTGTACCTCATACTGGCTGGTCGCTAATGAAAGCGCCGCATTCATATTGGTATCTGGATCACATTTTCGAAGGGGTCTGGCTTGGTGGTACCGGTACTCCTTAATGCACGCTACGCAGACAATTATCTCAAGAGGTGAACAAGAAAAACAAGACAAGTTATACCCTGGACGTCATGTCATGTATTTCTCGAGTGGTCCGTTAAACTATGGATGATCCTCAAAGTGCTAATGTCTTAGTGGCCATGTCCACTGATGATCATTGGCCATTGTCCGTTTCCAAAGTGTCCCCAGGCTCGTGAATGGCTGCGTGTGCCACTGTTGCTTTGATATGGCATATATAAGAGAATGCGTGCCAGCGTCAAGGTCAACAACTACCCACTCTCATTGACACTTGCTTTCGAGCTACTTTCACCGTTCTTTCTCTTTTCCAACTATCTCTGAAAGATATCATTCATCAACCGGCAATGTTTTGTGAGTCTAACACACTTTTCTTTGGGTTTTTTAGACATTTCTAATTGGTATCCCCATCGCTCTACAGTCAAGACTCTCCCCGCTGATTGGCCTTCTTTGCACAACAAGTGTAACAACGCTAGCTGCACTTATCCCAACAACCCTCAGCCCGCGCCTGGCCGGTACAATTGCCGTGGTTGCAAGAAGGGTAGCTATGTAGTCACCTCAAGTATGGCGAAAGAGGTCGACGCTCGCTGCCGTCGCGTCTTCGACGACGGAAAGCAGAACCAACGGAGGGAAGAAATTGCTCAGAAGCAGCGTGCTCGTGAGCATCAGGAGAGAGAAGCAGCTGCCCAGCAGCAGCAGCAGCACGCATTCCTGGAGCAGAAATGCAGGGAAGAAGCTGCCCACCAGCAACGCGCACTCCTGGAACAACAGCGCAGGGAAGAGGCTGCCAACCAGGACCGCGCACTCCTGGAGCAGCAACGCAGGGACGACGCTGCCCACCAGCAAAGGTCGAGGAAAAAGATTGCCCAGCACAATCGCACCCTTGAGGCTCATGATCAGCGGACCATGAAACAGGCCGCTGAGATGGGGGATTCAATGTGGGCCGATTACGAACGCAGACTTCAGGTTCAGCGGACCCTCGAACAGCGCTCTCAGATGGGGGAACCTTCTTACCAGGGTCCAAGCTTGTACGAGTGTCAGACGAGCCCTAGGACCGAGGCGAGGAGAGCGAAGTTAGCTGAGCGTCCCGATGCTTCTTTGGCTCGTCAGGGTGCGTACCGTAGGCAGAACTCAGCAGGTGATAGCAGCCGTGGACATGGTGTGTCGCGTGCTGCTTCTCCAGCACAAGGTGGTTATGCTTGCGTCCAACCTCGTACTGCAGCCTATCATCCACACTCCGTTGGTGTCGAGCGCCCGGTTTTTTTTAGGGTGGCGAATCAGTGAAGCAGTCAGTCGTCAGGAGGATGAATTACATCGTGTGGCCGAGCATTTATAGCAGCGAGTTGCAGGTTCACTCGCCGGCTGAGGTTATTTATCAAACATTTGTATCCGTGTTTCGTTGCATTTACTGTCGTATAATAAA
Source organism: Omphalotus guepiniiformis (assembly GCA_028554645.1). NCBI lineage: Eukaryota > Fungi > Basidiomycota > Agaricomycetes > Agaricales > Omphalotaceae > Omphalotus > Omphalotus guepiniiformis. Next base: position 199,929 of record JAQOOI010000020.1, read on the forward strand.
GTCTTTGTTTTAATTTGCGATACAAAGACAAAAAGGAATAAAAATATATAGTGTGTAGCGCATGAACACTCGCCGGCTGAGGTTATTTATTAAACATTTGTATTCCGTGTTTCGTTGCATTTACTGTCGTATAATCAAGTCTTTCTTTTAACTTGCGATACAAAGACACAAAGGAATAAAAATATCTAGTGTGTAACGCATGAAAGGTTTTATGATCGCCGCTCATTTCTTAACGCCCTCCTTTTGTGAGGACGTCAGCCGATCTGGGACTTCACTATCAAATCACCCTTCTGCTCACGCTACCATCTTTTCTGATAGGCATGCCTTCGCCAGGTGTTGTCGTTTCCTGCCCAGCCTTAACCACTCCACTCGGATTGGCACCTGCAGCCTCCTGCCGTCAAGTAGCTCTGCAATCTTCTTCCCTCCGTCGTGTGTTAGCGTCTCAACGGTATTGGCACTCGGCATACGAGATCGTTCCCTTCGCGCGTAAAGGAATCATGAGGTTTCTCTTCAACGACAAACACCAAATCCTGAGCTTCGCCGCTCAGTTGCTCATTGCCACGCGCGCGATCCGTATCTTCGTCCCACTCTTCCATCCTGGATGAATCTGGATGTCAAGCACTTTCTGCTCTGTCGTGCCGTCTAATAACCGACGGCCGACTTTCAGATGCTTGACAGTGCCGGTATACAGGTCCCGTAAGGAGATTTTGAGGGGACGTGTCTCAGAAGGTGTTGCTTGGGAATGTTGGCGGTTTTCAGTTGGTCGTGAACGTTGCGGCATACCCCCAGGCATCCTGCTGCTAAAGAATGTCCCATCCATGGCGTCGTCGTCATCGGTGGCGAAACTGGAAAAGTTCCTGCTCGGGCCAGAGCGCCGACTGCCACCCAAACCTCCTCCAAGACTTCCTCCAAGACCTCCAAGCCCCCCAAACCAAATCCACCGCCCAGTATTTGCCTATTGACAACAGGTCAGCTTGGGGCATGATATATCACGAGCAAACAACAACTTACTCAAAGATCTTGTTAGGCTCCGAAGGGTTGAACCCTCCCGAGCTTTGGAAGTGACCTGACGAGCTGGATCCAGAGGTGAAGGTAAAGATGCCTCCGCCACCAGGGAATCCTTCACCGGGGAAAACCCGAGAACCCATCGGGCTGCTCCAGGTGCCGGACCACCACCTTTCAATTGAGACCCTCCTCACCGAACTGGTCGTATACAGCTCGTTTATTTTTGTCACTCAGGACTTCAAAGGCTTCTGATATCTGCAAGATGTAAATTTCAGTGATCCACATAGTGAGCGACTTGACTTACCTCTTTGAACTTCTTCGATGCTTCCTCAGATCCACTGTTTCTATCCGGATGCCATTTCAATCTTAGGCCTGGACAATGAGGTTTAGTCTTTTACTCTACTGACGGCGATCTGGGAGCACGGTATATCTATTGAACAGCTATGTTACTCGCAAGTACCAGTACTTTCTAACAATTACTGTACGATAGTAGTACGAGACGCGCAACGCACACTCTGACAGGTTTTCGACGACGACCTCAAATTCCTCTGTCTCGTATCAAAAGCCTTTACAATGCATTGTTACCGTTATGTTGCGGAGAGTCTTAAAAGAAAGTTTGGTCGGGGATGGTGCGTCACTCATCTTGATGGCAAACGAGTGTTCACGTTCCAGTTCCACCCCAAAACCCTGAACTCCTCAGGCGTCAAGCAAGCTTCACTGACACTAGCACTTTTATGTGCGTCTCTGCAACAATACTTTATTTTTCTAAACATTGACAATCATCTGTACCTAAAACACTCTATCACCACCCGAAAACAAGATAGTACATTAACCAGAAATCATAACAGATATTTCAGTCGTCCTCGTCGGCATGTTCGGGAACAGTATCGACACCTTGTTGAGATATGCCACGGATGGTCCTCAGTCGTGGGCGTTTGGCAGGCGGCTCATCCGCCACCTCAGCAGGTCGATCAGTGACCTTACGAGTGTTCTTCTTTCCTGGGAGTTGTATTTCGTGCCGCTCGAGAGAAGGTTGAGACCATTTATCGGATGCTATAGCTGCCTTGAACCGGTTGATGATCCATTCTGAAGATTCGAGCCGTTTCCGCCGCTCGTAAACTCGGTAATCAGAGTGCTCCATATAGAAATCCCGTTCTTCCGCACTGATGTCTTTTTTGGCAAGCGTTTTCAGAGCGATATCGAGCCTTTGGGGATTTGGGTCAGGAGCATAGCGCGAAGCAAAGGTTTCCTCAAGATCTTTAATCAAGTCAGCGAAAGGTCCTGGGGTAAATCCAGTTTTGGCCAATTCAGCTTGGCCCATTTGCTGGATCTTCTGAGAACCACCCATAGTTTTATCTTTCTCCTTGTCAACGTCATCGTAGGCCAATCTAAGATGCTTCTCGGTGCGGTGTGGGCTCTTCGAGTGCCTAATGAACTGCAATGCGATCCAACCGAGGACATGAAAGTAGGACTCCAAGTCATCTACACGCGTGGCATGAGGTACTAGCTCAGCGAGGATGGCACCTGAAATGAATTGCCAGGTGCCCTAAGAATTATTCAGATATTAGCAACATTGGCAATAAAACTATAGCAGATACGTACTGTGCGTTCAGGTTGTAGCGCATTCGCTAGTTCTGAAATCGACTTTGCGACCTCCCAATCAGCGAGTAATCCCTTCCCGTCCTTAGTTATCAAGATATTCCCAACACTAATGTCACGATGCAGTTTTTCTGCCTTTGAGTAAGCCTGGTCATGAGCTAGAATACAGAGCGTTGAATCACTGCGTACTCTTTGTAAAAATCGGAATAAACTCACCGATCAATGCATCAAGCATGACAGATAGCAACTCCTTCACATCGTTGAACATGCTGAGATCGCCTCGGCAGACCTCTTCGAGGACCAAACGATAATGTTGGTGCTTCCGCCACGATGATGGAGTTTTTGGATCATAGTCGGGATCATAGTCGTGAGTGCGAGTGAGGTGATTAGCCGCTCCAGGGTTCACATCTCCCGCTCGTAGACACGTCGGGACATTCTCCACGCCTTTCTCCTTCAAAAGCTCATATGTTTTACCTTCGGCATCCGCAGACGCCACACGCCACGCATCTTTGAGAAGAACGACACGCTTCTCTCTGGGATCCCAGACCTTGAACACACGAGTGGCACGGCCTGTCACAGACTGGTCATTCCCAGCAAATGCTGTAGTCCCGTAATAGGATAACGCCTCGCTCTTCTTCGAGTCATTCCAGACCTTGAACTCGAACACAGGCGCATTCTTCTTGAGCATCAGCTGCTTTCGAACCTCCCCAGCTACTTCACCATCTTCCAGCATCTTGACTGTGGTGTCGATTCCACGAGCCTCTGGAGTCGCACGGGTATAACGGAAGAAGAAATCAGCGAGATAGTTTTCCTCGCTGTACGCAAATTCGGCAGAAACGACTGCGCCGGCATGATCCCAGCGTATGAATCGAGCGTGAGTCGCGTGAACGCATACCATGAACAAGTGAGTCCGGAACTGGTTCACAAACTGAGCGACTGCATAAGCGATGAACTGTCCCCGAATCTCAACGGCGTTGATGGTGTCACGTTCAAAACTATCGCCTTTGGCCGGCTTGTCGTCGAAAGGCTTGCTTTTATCAGGGCCTTTCACCTCAACTATGAGGTCTGAGAATGCAGAGTCCGAAACGCTCGTCCTAGGTTCGGAACGGTCGTTGGAATACAGAATGCCGTCGGGGGCGGTATCAGGCGAGTTGGAAAGAGAGCTACAATCCTTATGCACTTGCGCTTGAACGTATTCAAATGCATCGGTGTCGATACAATCCTCTATAGCTTCTGCCTGCCATGTTAAAGTTTAACTACAAAGGACTTGGTCAAGTAAGTGAATCTAGCACGCACCAATGGTTTATACATAGACGTTTCAGTATTCGCTTTCTCTTTCCCACCTATGACACGGATTCCGTGCACCATTCGAAATTTCTCTTTCAGAGTGTCAGTCCAAGGCACCTCCGGCACGGACTTCCCTTCAAAAGCCTCTTCGCCAAAAAAGGTGTCCAAGAACTCTTTTGGCTCCATGGGACCCACGTACTTTTCAGTCGTCTCTGTAGCGAAGTCTCTGAAACGAGACCCACGCTCCAGCTGGTCAGTCCGAAATGTAGCTGTGCCAGATATCTTGGCCACAATTGGTGTACCTGTTGCTGGTTGAGGAGCCAGCTTTCGCGGAGGCGTTGTAGGATCAACATTGGGAGGTACCGGTGAGTCCGGTGAGGGTTCAACGCTAGGAGCAGTAGACATGATGAGCGAGAATAAGTTGTGGAACGCGCGCCACAACCACTGCAGAAGTATTTAAGGTAGGTGATGCTGCACGTGACTTGAAGACGATCGTTTAATATTCATTGTTCTGATTCAAATTGCCAGGTTTCCGCGAAAACAGTTAACGTTGGCACACTTTACACTAGAGCCTCATTCTCACTACTACACCTCGAAGAGCGATGCGGATCTTCTTGGCTCGCGGGCTTGGTCTCTAAAGCGCTTGTGGATCCGAGAACTGTTGGATGATTTCTATGCGGAGGCTTTGGAGAAGTATGGGATGGACGATGCTATTGATGTTGTAGTGGAGAGGAGGTCAGTAAGGAAGATTGATCGTCTAATTCTGCCTTGGTGAGTCTCAGTGGTTGCTCGGGATGAATTTTCTCCTCTTGATAGCTCAGCGGTATGCTATGCTTTCTACGTTAGTTTTGTTATTAAGTCAGAACAGGATGCAATCTGACAAGAATACTACAGTACATCGACAAGACGACCTTATCATATCCTACGGGTGAGGAATATAGGTTGGTCGTTCGTGTATTCGTACCCTCAATCTTATTGAAGATGATAATAACACTCATCTGGCTGTCATCTTCGGCTGGCTTATCTGGGTCTTCCTTCAAATCTCTTCATGCAAAGGTCCTCAAGTGCAAAATACCTTGCAACCAATATCTTCCTTTGGGGTGTTCTGTCGATACGGCGTTTTTGGATCTAACGAACATACAGAATATAAAGTGAGATGGTTTTCCTATTCGTTTTGAATCGATTGGATGTAGTGTTGACACTCGGTTCCTAGCTTCCGATATGTATATTAAAGCTTTACTTGTGGCTCGGTTTCCTGTCGACACTCGAAGAGTGGTACTTTTTTATGCTTTGATGTAGCTTCAGGGTTGCGAAAGGTCCCGAGTTTGCGTGGTTTTGAAGGTTTTCCCCAGGGATGTGGCTTCATATTTCTGTCCTGCGCACAAGTATGATATGGTGAGGGCAGGATGATCTCTGTTCCTAGACTATCAGAAAAATGCCTTTACAATTCATGAATCCAAAGCACTATTTTGCAGGCAGTGATGGTCTTAAGAACCACTGACTGCATTGAGATACTTATTAAAATGGTGCACCGTGCTGGGACATTACACACGAGCAGTTTACATTGTCATGTTGTGAGCTAAAGGCATACTCTATCTTCCTGGCAACATACTGTGGGCATGGTCATTGAACAGAGAACTCTAATCTCAGAGCAGCTCTACTTCAACAAACTGGATAAGGGCCAAAAGAACTACAAAAGCGGGTGAGGCTATTGAGAACAGTGAAGGAAAACATTCAGCCTGGGATCTCCTCTGTATGCCTCAAAGCATCTAGCTGTCCAGGAATCATAGCCACGAACAAGCCCTGCCACCAGGTCCAAGCCACCAACGTCAGGGTACGATCCAAAGAGATGACTTCGGTAGGAAACAGGTAAGTCACAAGCGTGACAATAACTGTGACGTTCATATCGAGCCACGTCTTGCCCTCTTACTCCTTGATATTTCTCTTCTTCAACGGTCGTCCGCCATGGTAAGAGCGAACTATCTTTCTCTGGAGTCAGGCTAAACAGATCTCAAAGCCTTCAGCATCGGTCTCTGACTCGGTTCCCATCGAAACCGCTCACGAGGATATGATAGTACGTGTTGTTCAGTCATGAGTTGTAAAAGTACGAATACTTACAATAATTAACAGCATGATGCCCAACTAGACTACTACGGAAAACGACTTGCTACTTGCTCCTCGGATAGGACAGTCAAGGTCTTTGATGTTGCTGAAGGAGACGCCTCCAAAACTTCCGGAGGACATACGTTGAAAGGGTGCGCGTCTGCCGAGTTCATCTTTCTTTGCAATGTATTGATAGTTTGGGCCGAATCATAGACATACGGGCCCAGTGTGGCAGGTCGCTTGGGCACATCCAAAATTTGGCAATATATTGGCTTCATGCTCTTATGATGGCAAGGTATTGATCTGGAAGGAGCAGCAAGGCCAGGGTCCCGCTGGCGGTGCGTGGACAAAGGTCGGGGAGCATACACTTCACACAGCATCGGTGAGCTTCTTTGCTATTCTGCAGCTATCTGTATTTCTCAAACACGCACAGTGAACTCCGTGTCATGGGCACCTCATGAGCTTGGAGCGATGCTGGCATGCGCGTCTTCAGATGGCAAAATATCTGTCCTCACATTCAAAGACGAGTCGGTCCTGATACTTATATCTGAGCGAACATCTAACCTCCCCGTTTATCAGACGATGGGAGCTGGGGAGCTGATATCTTCAACGGACACGCCATTGGATGCAACGCTGTTTCCTGGGCTCCGGCTGTCCAACCTGGTTCTCTAATCACCCCACAACAATCTCAATCCATTCCTGGACAACCCCAAACGCAATCCGTAAAGCGATTCGCAAGCGCTGGTTGTGACAACCTCGTGAAAATTTGGGGATACCGTGATGACACGCAGTCGTGGGTTGAAGAAGAGACGCTGGAAGGACACACTGACTGGGTTAGAGATGTTGCATGGGCTCCTAACATTGGCCTTCCCAGAAGCTACATTGCCACAGCTTCCCAAGACAAAACCGTCCTCATTTGGACGAAAGATTCCGTCACCTCGCCATGGGTGAAGACTGCCCTCGACCCATCATCAGCTGTGACTTCCCCTACTGCTGCTGCACCGGGCCCTGCTGGAAAGTTCCCGGACGTTGTTTGGCGTGTGTCGTGGAGTCTGGCTGGAAATTTGTTGGCTGTGAGCTGTGGAGATGGCAAGGTCACTCTTTGGAAGGAGAATTTGAAAGGTGTTTGGGAGTGTGTTAGTGACATGAACAGCTAATGTATTATGGGCGTTATTGTTATTTCTTCTCTGATTTCTGTGGCTGAAGCGTCGAGCGCTTAATGCATTGCTGGTCGACCTTGCGCTTATAGGTGTGATCATCAACACTCGCAATATACTCACCGTCTTAGCACGGAACACTTGACTCTCTGAGCAACGACTCTCGCTCCCGTTAAATCCAAGTCCCATAATTATAATTTACCGTAAAAGTGAGTGGTCTACAAGTTTTATCACGGAAAAGATTCTTCTACTTTTTAGCTTGAGGAAGGGTCTTCTTATATGCATCCTCTAACTCCTTCTGGAAGTTGGGCAAGACAGGCATATGATTCTAAAGGAGGGAAGCGTGGGTGAGCAACGAGCGGGAAAGCAGTCACAAGCCAACTGACCTTATACTCCATACTGAATTCACCTGCGTTTTTGAAAAGAAAGTCAATAATTAGACAATGAATGATGGAGTAATCGCACCTTTGCCTTGCGTGGAACCACGCAGTTGGTTCGAGTACCCAAACATATCGTTCAGCGCGACTTCAGCGATACAGGTGAACTCGTCGTCCCGAACTTCGCTATCAATGATAGTCCCGCGACGCGTGTTCAGCCCGCCAATTACTGCGCCTAGTGACAAAATATAAGCCTCACAAAGGCAAAGCAATACAATGACAGGAACGTACTCTGGAACTCGACAGGTGCAATGACCTCAACTGTCATGATCGGCTCGAGAATCACAGGGCGCGCAATTTTGTACGCTTCACGATAAGCACCAATTGTAGCCAATCTGAACGCAAGCTCGGACGAATCGACAACGTGGAAACCACCATCTTGCAGCACGAGTCGACAACCTGAAATTGGGTTCCCAGACAGAGAGCCTTTCTCTAAAGCTTCGTAGAAACCCTGAGAGTCGGACGTGTAACGTGAGCCTTTAGCCAAGATGATACAAGAATTTATGAATTACCTTTTCAACGGCGGGAATGAAATTTGACGGAACGGATCCACCCAACACATCGTCAATGAATTCAGTGTCTTTGCCAGTCTCTGGGTCAGGTTCCATGGGTTCGATGTACCCGGCGACCTTAGCGAATTGACCGGCACCACCAGTCTGTTTCTTGTGTGTGTAGTTGAAGTCAGCACGTTGGGTGACAGTTTCCCTAAACGCAACACGAGGTTTGCCAGTGGTGCAATCGACATTATACTCTCGACGCATGCGCTCAACGTAAATCTCGAGATGAAGTTCGCCCATTCCTGAAATGATAGTCTGCAAAAGACGTCGGATGAGGTACTGGGAGCGGAAAAGTTAAGATACGCACCTCTTTACTCTCGTGGTCGACATGTACTCGGAAAGTCGGGTCTTCTTTTTGGAATCGGTTGAGGGCTCGAGAGAAATTGGGCGTCTCAATTCCGTTGGCTTTGATGGCGAGCGAGATGACGGGTTCCGGAACGAACATAGATGTCTACAAGTCGAACAAGTCAGAACAGCGAAGACCAATAATTTGGATTGCCGTACCATTGAGAAACTTGTTGAACCGTCCGTGAAAGTATCACCAGAAGAACACTCCACTCCGAAGATAGCACAGATTTCACCCGGGCCAATCGACTCAATATCCTCCATCTCATTACTATGCATGCGAACTAGTCTCGGTACCTTGACTTTCTTCCCAGTACGAGCATTGTAAATCAAGTTTGACTTCTTCAGCGTTCCTTGGTACACCCGCATATAGGTGAGCTGACCGAACCTGCCTTCTTCAAGCTTGAACGCCAGACCAACAAGAGGTGCTTCAGCAGCCGGAACGAGAGGTATCATGGGAGCAGACGCGGGCTTAGTGGTATCATGCGCAACAACGTCACTTTCGGAAGGGTTGGGGAGGTATGCGCATACACCGTCGAGGAGAGGTTGAACCGCTGTGTTCTTGATAGCAGAGCCGAGGAAAACCGGAGAGAATTTGAGATTGATGGTCGCTCGTCGAATAGCAGCATCAATTTGCGCGTTGGTAGGAGTTTCGTCAATGAGAACAAGGTCACCGATTTCCTCGTCCACATCGGCAAGCTGTTCAATGAGTTCTTGACGTTTAGCCTTGGCAAGATCCATAAGGTCGGCAGGGATTTCATCAGAGTAAACGACTTCGACGCTGAGAGGTTTTCGTCAATGTATGACCACGCAAAAGTGAAGAAAAGTAACATACCCCTTCTGGCCTTGGTTGTAAATTGATCGCCAGTGAACTAAGTCGACCACGCCACGAAATTCATCTTCAACGCCAATGGGCACATGTACAGCAGCTGCAGGTATTCTTAGCTTGGTTCGAATTTGCTGAACAATTCTCCAAGGGTTCGCGCCAGGCCTACAGATCGAGTAAGTTTTGTAGTCGCATGAAAGACGTAGTAAGGCAACATACCTGTCCATTTTATTGATGAAGGAGATTCTGGGAACATTGTACCGTCTCATTTGCCTATCAACCGTAGTAGTTTGACTCTGGTGGTATTCGTCAATATCAGACCTTATTATAAGAATTGAAAATACGCACTTGTACACCAGCAACCGCACATAAAACCAAGATAGCACCGTCTAAAACTCTAAGCGCGCGTTCAACCTCAATCGTGAAGTCAACGTGCCCTGAAAGCCGCGACGTATGAATTAAAACCAATGAAATTGCAATAACAAGTCAATACATACCGGGAGTGTCTATAATGTTGATAGCATATTTGGTGGTCCAATTTGTCAATGGGTTGGTGGTTTCCCAGTCACAGAAGGTTGCAGCACTTTGAATAGTAATACCCTTCTCTCGTTCAAGGTCCATACTGTCCATCTTTGCGCCAACGTTGTCTCGTCCTCGAACCTAGTCGTACCGTCAGAGGTCAGAGTGGGACTATCGAAGGAAAGTATTTTACTCACCTCATGGATATCATTAATTCGACCAGTATAGAACAATATACGCTCCGTTAATGTAGTCTTCCCAGAGTCTATATGTGCAGAAACACCAATATTACGCTGAAAAATTAAACGCTTGAAGTCTGAGCTGGTAAGATCATATGCCGGTGCAGGTGGTGCCTCAGGTTCAATAATCTCTGGCTCTACAGGCTTTGTAGCTGTCGCCGTAGAGGCCAGCCTTCGTCCATAGAGTACCGACCGGGCCCATTTGGCAGAAAGGGGAGGGAATTGTAGTGCGAGTCTCCTGCACAACATGGTAGAACCCCCACTTCGAAAGAGTGTGCTCGTCTTCACCACCGGAACGTCGTTCTCGTTGTCGGAACAAACCCAAAATTTCTTTCCTTCTTCCCCAGTCACGTACTGTCATGCTACGTCACGTGAGCACCTGTCACGCTATGCATAGTCACAATATTTTGAAAAAGCCGCCACTTTGAGGCTCGCTAGCCGTTTTGTTTGGTTTTACAGGTTTCTTTCTTGCAATGACCATGGGCAGAACAAGTATGTAAATGCCTGCGCTCTCTTATCATCTTTTAGAGCTTAAAGATATGATTTCCAGAGTCAAGGAAACCTACAGTACCTCTGAAATCAAGTATGCATCGTTTGAAACAGTTGCAAAGCAATAGATTGATGTGATATTTCACCCGATAGAACTCAAGAAAGACCCTGGAATCCCTAAACTGCCTGATCTCAAAGCCAAAAATGAAGTCAAACAGCGGGTTCGACCAGTACGCCACCATGCCACTACCTCGAGGTGACCTACACTGAATGATCTTAACAGGCTCTTGCAACTCGTAGATCAGACCCGGATTCTGTAATGGCATCTGAACCGACCCTTTCCTCATTAGCAAGACTTGCGGCGGATGCGGAAGCGGCTTCATCCCAGGCTCAAGAAGTTCAGGATCCGTCTTCATCGTCCGGTGTATCTGGGAAGACAAAAGAACAAATCAGGAAACATTACCTTCGGACGTTGCATAAAGTCATCGATGATAGCGATATCGTGATCCTTGTTTTGGATGCTCGGGATCCCGAGGGTTGCCGCAGTCGTTTAGTTGAGGAAGAAGTTAGGAGACGCGAGAGCGAGGGTAAGAAATTAGTGTTCGTGCTTAACAAGGTCGGTGAGTAACGCTTTAATGTCTGCCACCCAAGTACATCTTTGATATTGATCCTTATATGTAGACCTAATTCCTCGAGAGAATGCACAACTGTGGCTCAAGCATCTACGGCATTCCACCCCGACACTACCTTTTCTATCGCCCTCCTCCGCTCAGCACCAGCGTACGAACATTTCTTCGGCAACAGCTCCCGCCCTTGTCAAACTACTCAAAGCTTACAAACCAAAGGCGGGAAGCGTCACTATTGGTGTCGTCGGTTATCCCAATGTCGGCAAGAGCAGTCTCATCAACAGTCTGAAGAGAAACAAAGTGGGTATAACAATTACTTTAGGCTATGTTGTTTTACTCATGAATGGACTTGAAGGTATGCGCTGTCGCTGCTCAGCCCGGTCATACCAAGGAACTTCAATCTGTGCAACTCGAACGCGGGATCAGGATCGTTGATTCACCCGGTGTCGTTTTTGACGAGGACGATGAGGACTATAAAGGACAAAAGAAAGGCAGCGTCCTTTTACGAAATGTGGTCAAAGTCGAAGATGTTGATGATCCGATTGCCGTTGGTGAGTTTCGTATTTGCTTCCATTGTCACCGGCTAACTGGATATCTAGTCGAGGAAATCCTTGCCCGTACTCCGAAGGAAACCATACAAAAGATATATAGTTTGCCAGAATATGGCGCGACACTAGAATTTCTGACTATGTTGGCTTTAAGCCATGGCCGTTTGTTGAAGGGAGGTAGTTTATACCTCATTTTTGCCTTTATAATGTTGTTCTGCACAGGGTGGCACACCGGACATAATTTCTGCCGCACGACAAGTAATCACTGACTGGAACCACCAGAAAATACCATACTTCTCTGTTCCTCCCGCCATACACCCTTCCTCAATGCCATCAACAAGTGAAATTCCTTGACATTCTTACTGTTAATCTGATACTCACAACTACTATCCAGTCCCCACACACTCTTCCGCTGGGATATCTTCTGAACCCACCATCGCACCAGGAGCAGAAAATGTTGGCCAAGCGCAGATTCTGTCCTCTTTCTCCAAGCCTTTTGAGCTGGAAGGTTTGTTCGGTGCAGCTGACGCCGGTGCTTTTGGCGGTGGCGGAGCTGATGTCGATATGGACGGAGAAGGAGACGAAATGTTTCGGGATGCCAATGAAGATTTTGATGTGGTACCAGAAGATGCGTCAGTGCTCCTTGTTTTATTGTTTGATCACACTGAGTTATTTATCTCAGCCCATTATGCAGCACGATGCAAGCAGAAGAGGACCTGGCGACCCGACGAACATCGTTAGGAAAACGCGCACGTTCACCTTCGCCTTCAGTTTCCCTTCCCTTCGAGTCCTTCGCTGCGGTCTCAGCTGGGGCTCGGCCACAGTCCGCCCTACAAGCAGAAGTATTCCAGCGACAGCCTAAACGGCAGCGCAAGTCGAAGCTCATACCTGCCTATGATGCTCCTCCTGATGAGCATGTGCTGCAGGGCATGAGCAAGAGCAATCCGTTGAATAGAAAAGTTTTGAAGAAGGACAGGAAGAGAGAGAGGAAGCTTGCTGCACAGAAAGCGAAGGCGATGGGGACTGCTAGTGGCGGGATGGAGGTCGATGATAGTGGTGGGCTCGCTTTCACGTTTATTGCTTGAGCCTCCTATTCTGCTTTGTGGGATAGTAATCCATAGTGCATTGAATGACAATCTTTAGACCTAGACCTTTTGCTGCGACCTTTACTGACATGATGAATGTGCTAACTTTGACACGGATGATCCCAGGGTACCCACCAGTTGCCGCTTCAGAAGAACGCGCGCTACTTCCAGTGGGCGTTTAATAACACGATTACACTCTGGACTTCTCGATACTCATTCCTGCAATGCTATATCACTAACTTTCGTAGGTGAGTCATGACTAGAATTGTCAAACTACATATTCATAATCTCATGTAATTGTACATAATGTTCTATTATTCAGTCTGCAATCTCGAGTCTTTCAGCGAAAGGATAGTCGGTATATCCAGTTGCACTGGTATCGTTGGGAACGTAGTACGTGCTTCTATCCGGAGTGTTGAGCGGAAGGTCTTTCTCAAGGCGGTAAGGCAAATCAGGCTATTCAAATATTCATGGTCAGCACTCAAGTCGAATTGTTAGGCCAGGCCTTGGGGGTATGTATACGCACATTCGCAATGAACAGCCTTCCATAGCCAATCAAACTGCCTTTACTATCCGCAAACTGCGCTCCTGTCTCTCGTGTAAAGCCACCTGCGTTTATCAAGCGTCTTGCATTTGGGTCATCTTCACTCCCGCCGGGGCCAGAAAGCCAAATTTCATGAATGAAATCGTTGCTATGTTCCGCCGGAACTGCTTCAAGGACTTCGATTCCTTGTACGCGTGGTTCAACCACGTGGATGAACGACAGCGTTGGATGGGCCTTCTTCAGTTCAGATACGAAGTACGCGAATGTTGGTTTCGGTTCTTTCATCCTCATATCTGCAAAGGAGGAAGGTCTAAGTACGACTGGTCATCCGACATAAGTTGGTCTTCAAAAACTTACCGTTGAAGGTGTTCCATGGGCTTAGTCTGATAGCTGTCTTTCGCGGACCCACGGCTTTCACAACCGCATCAACAACTTCCAACCCGAATCTCGATCGATTCTCAACGCTGCCTCCGTACTCATCTGTTCGGACGTTGGTCACGTCCTGCAGAAATTGGTCCACGAGGTATCCTTGAGCGCCGTGGATCTCTACACCATCAAACCCAGCCTCGTGAACCGCGTTTGACGCGGCCTTCGCGTACCACTGCACGTATTCCTTTATCTCGGATACAGTAAGAGGGCGGGGGGCCACGTCTGGATAATTACTCAATGGTATGTTGGATGCTGAGACAAACGGGTGTGATGACTTCTCGTAAAGCGGACCGCTAGGACTTCCGGTTCGGCCTAGTGCCCAAAGTTGGAGGTAGATGAAGGATTCGTTTGCGTGGACTTTATCGACGATCTAGGGACAACCAGTGTCAGTCAGAAAATGGAGGATGAGGATGAAACCTAGGGAAGTACCTCTTTCCATGCTGAGATTTGCGCTTCTGACCAAATCCCAGGAACATGTACATAGCCTCCTGCCTCGGGCCTAATTAGCGTAGCTTCGGTGATTAGCAGAGTCCCGGGCACGCTTGCCCGCTGCCCGTAGTACTCCTTCACTAGAGGAAGTGGTACATGGTCTTTGTCCGCGCGAAACCGTGTTAAAGGACAGTGTACAACCCTGTGTTTCAAGGTAATATCCCCTACTGTGATGGGTTGGAAGAGCTTGCTAGACATAGCGAATGTACCTCGATCAATCAGAGAAGTCAAGATTGTTAAGGCTTTCTATCTCGTTTCTTCAGTACTTATACTAGTTACAACTTCATTGAAGATTGGAACACGTTTTGCTCGCTTACTCACTGACTAGGAAGGCTTCCGAGTTGCTGATTATTAGCAGCGGTTTGTAAGGCGTTTTGTCAATCATTAATCATCACCTTTAACATATTATGTGAAATATTCTGTAACCCCCCCTTGAGAGGCTAGAGAGCATCTATCATGATATATTAGCCATTATTACCGAGCCCTTCAAAGTGACTCGAACGTGAGCCTACGACTCAGCCTCGAGCTCAGGCGCTCTGGTCTTGAAGTTTCAAGTTCAAGTTCAAGTTCAAAACTATCTATGGCTCATGGGTAAGTTACCGTAAGTATCGCTCCGCCGCAAACCCAGGCGAAGTTCGTACCGGAAATGCCGCACTGCGGGAATAAATGAGAAAGGATTGGACAATCCGGACCACCATAATTTCGCAAGACGTGTCATGACGAGCTACTATCAACTTATGTTGACATAGGTATGGCTGAACGAGCGACCCCGGTGTCCCCCCTTATTGTAAACTTCATGAAGATTCCCTTCCGTATATTATCAATGGTGCAGATCATTCCAGCAATTTGAATTTCATTGAAATACATATTGACTTACGAATTGGATTACAATCGTAATATTTCCAAGTGTTACAATGTTACATAGTACTGTTGCAGTAATGAAAGCGAACCGGATAGTTTCCGATGTCAGTCCCCATAAGTACATTCGTTGAAAATTTCCGAAAAGCCAACCCCTTCGACTTCGACCTGTCGGAGTACAACCAATGCGGATGTATGTTGTGGGCTCTGGGATTACTGTAACTTTGTAAGTCATGGAAATATTAGACGAATGCGAGTCTGGAAGCGAAAAATTATCATTACACTGGAGTTTATTTCACTAGACACAGAGAGCGGAATAGAATCTGACATAGCAGTCAAGTGCGGGAATGGATAGCAAGTTGTAGCAAGAGACGAGAAAGGATAACAAACGCGGAGAAAGACGTGTACTGTAGGTAAGGTGAGCAAAGGTACGTAGAGGGAAAGTAGCTGGCTTAGGAAATATCGATAGGAGATTGCCTATATGCAAGTCCGACTGCACAACTTGCTTCATCTGACTGCTTATCCGCAGACTTAAACTCTGAACAGAGGAATTCATAGTGACAAAGGGGAAGAGAGGAAGGGAAGTCAACTAGTGTACAAGAGGCGAAATCGTATTAACTAACAATCATGATACATAGGCAGAGAAGTTGAAAACCCGAAATGTGTCCACAGAGGAAAGGAAGAAGAAAACGAGAAGAAAACGAGACATTATTCATTCATAAGTACAGAGGGGAGATTTTATAACTAATACAAGGAGAGCATAACACAACTGACAGGCATATAGATGGACCTTGAGAGAGAAACCCAAGGAAATACGAGGGGACATCGAAAACAGAGGAGACGAGATGTAAGTAGACACAAAGAAACCCTTCGAGGCATGAAAAAGGAGTAAGTATGAGGAATGCCAATATACGGCTAAAATGCCAGAAACCCAAAGATACGATACAGAGACAACGGGAGAAAGAGGCAGACAGAAATTACAAGGGTAAAAGCAGGAAAACACACCAACGAGCCATAAACCAATTCGCAGAATTCTTCACTCTTCACATTAGAAACAGATAAAATCACACTCAATCCACATTCCTATTACAATCACGACTCCTCTTCCTCCCCATTCCCCTCCCCCTCCTGCCCGCTCTTCTCCGCACCAACCCCTTCAATGACCCCAGCAGGCATTGGAGGCTGCGGTGGCGCATGCGGATGAGCATACGCCGGGCCGTATGGTGGTGCTGCTGCCCACGGGGGGTAGTAAGCTCCCGGAGGTGCATGATAATACCCATAATAGGGAGGTGCAGGCGCAGCCGAGTCAGATGCACCGGGAGGCACACCTGGGTTGGGGTACCCGGGGTATGGGTATGGTATAGGCATTGGCGCTCCTGCGGGAACGGGAGGTGTGCCGATGGGTGGAGAGGGGTGTTGTGGAGGTGGATGTGGATGTGTTTGAGGCTGGGATGGTCCTGCTACGGGAGCAGGTGCGGTAGGGGTCGGAACGGGTGAACCTGAA
Source organism: Omphalotus guepiniiformis (assembly GCA_028554645.1). Taxonomy (NCBI): domain Eukaryota; kingdom Fungi; phylum Basidiomycota; class Agaricomycetes; order Agaricales; family Omphalotaceae; genus Omphalotus; species Omphalotus guepiniiformis. The sequence goes on from JAQOOI010000020.1 coordinate 216,575, forward strand.
GTTGGTGGTGGTGCAGGAGCGGGATATGGTGGACTATAAGCATGTGGTGGTGGTGGTGGCGGCATACCGTAGCCTGGCATCGGGTAATATCCTCCATAAGGCGGGTAAGGTTGGGAGTGCTGCGGATGAGGTGCATTGGGGTCTGGATAAACTTGCGGGGGCTGCATTATAGCAGTTGGAGAGGCTGAAGTGGTCTGTTGAGCTGGGAGTTGGTCTGAGGATCCAGAAGCTTCCGGGGTAGTCTTCCCGTGCTTTCGTGATCTTTTCATTGACGACGGTGCGCCATAAGGATCGAAACGTTTGGCGCGTTTACTGCCTTCGGTGACGCGGCCATCAGTGAGGAGGGGAAGGCCAGATGACAGAGGCGCTGTGATTAAGGATGTGGAAGTTTCGACGTCGTCTGCCTCTCCGCGGTACCGAGGTATACCATCAGGACCGACTTCAACTTTTGGTGGGTTGCGGAAATGGGTCTTATCCAGATACTCGGGACTGATATCTAGCGAAGCAAGTTCAGGGAGGGATGATGGAGAACGAAGTCGACCATTTTCCACGTCCTCTATTCGGTAATAGGAAATTAAATGCTGAGCAACTCCGCCGATGTTCAAAGAAAAAGTCTAAAAACAAATGTTTTTAATTCAGTTCAGTTTCCACAGAGAAATCAGGAACAACACTCGCACCTTTTTCATGAGACCATCGGACTTAAATTTATAGCTATTCGTGAGACTGCCCATCAAGGACCGCTCTCTAAGTTTATCGAGCCCGAGATGGGTACCGTCCATCTTGGGCCGACTCAAACTCTGGGTATCCTGTCTGGTCGCCTCAGGCGACTGGGGAGACTCGTTGTCTGGTGAACCTCCGTCTTGCGCGCGCCCACCACGATGACCAGTTCCCCGCTTGTCCGTCTCACGATAGAGTAAGAAATTGCCCAGAATACGGCTTGGGCTCCAGAAAAATCCGTCCGTCCAGCGCTTGATACCACTCTCGTCCTCATCAAAAACGAAAACGGAACCGGAAGTAATCATTTTTCTTTCCGAATCGACGAGACGACGAGTGACTCTAGGAATGAGGCCACGTCGAGCAGCCTCGAGTATGAGAAGAGCATCGCCGGTGGTCTCTATCCAGCCAGACCATGGAGGTTCGGTCCATGTACTCGCAGGTTGTTGATGGCCCGCGGACATGACGCTTCGATAGTTGCGAGACCATCGCCAACATCGATGAGCAAAATCAAAGAAAAGAAAAGATAAAACATAAAGAAATTGGAATCGAGTTCCCGCCAGTGATCATGTCAGCCATCATTAAAGTTTGAATTATGAGATAAAGTTGGCGTACCGTCAAGTAGATTGCGGAGGAGAAAAAATTCAGCGAAAAGAGGGCGATATTTCAACCACCGACACTCCGCCCGTGTCTGGCTTTTCGCGTTGAATTTTGGTTATGCTTGCCGTCCTCTTTCTTCCTTTATGATTCTGTTGTTATTTCGACCTTTTATTCTTCGAGAGGTTGGCTTCTCAGGAAGAATGTTGCTCTTGCTCTTGTCCTAAAAGAAACTCGAGGCTCCGCTCAGATGGTTTGAGGATTTAAGGTTTCTGATATGTGCTTATGTAACTCAGTCATTCTAAGTCATTCGCTCACACCTGCAGAGACTGTACATACTTCAGGATCCGAGAAACGGCGACTGCTTGAGGAACAAGGTATATCGGGCTCTTCTGATAGGCGGAGAATTTCTGTGGCGGACACTTCCAGAAAATGTGGTAAGACCAAGTGAATTGTCATCGGACCCGCTCATGGTGGTGCAGTGGCTGTCGCTCAAGTCCAGCTGAGTACATGAGTACATGTTGGGTAGAAATGCCACGAAATTCTGGTGCGCCACTTAGCCACATACAATTCAACTCCTCATGCCCTTGGCTCAGGACGCTAAGTAACTGCATGCGATTGGATTTCTGAAGCCAAAGTTGACCCGCACTGGCAGGAAATATGGCGAAGGTCCGGTGTGCAATCTGACAGCCCGCAGCTTGTTATCTTAGCACTAGATACATACACCCCAAAACTTCAACTTGATATTGTCCATGTCAGTAAGTTCGGGCGATTCGTGAGAATTGTTAGGCCAAACTCGACACCACTGCCGCACGAGCACACGGTTAAGCAATTCAAAAAGTGACACTTCATCAGCGATACCCAGTGGGCGCCGTGTCTATAAGTAGAGAAATACATACATATAACTCGCCCATAGAAGGAATACTTACATAGACGGCTATATGACTAGCGGGCATAGAACTTAGAAGTTTGGATTTTCCAGCTCCGAGTTGCACGTGACATTACCTAACAAACGGATGGACTCTTAAGATAAGCTTTGAATTTATTCTCTTCTCCTACACCGACGGCTACTTTGAATCTTAAACCAAGAAACTTTCTTTCGTATTAGTCGCTCCAAAGTTCTCCTGAACTACTTCATATTCGTCAAGCACTCAACACATCTTGGTTCCAGACTCAGTCTAGCGCCAGACGAAGCGCGACGTGCTCTGCCCATCAATCTGTCTCGTAACCGTGGACGTGCGAGCAATACTGGGGCTTATGATTCTTTGCGAAGTAGTTGTATTTGGACCCAGGCGGACGGGCTATACTCGCCGTTCTTGTCTCCCCATAACCGCCTTGCAAGCGCCAAGCCACTGAGGCTTGAGGAACGACCAACTCTTGCGGCTTTTTCTCAATACCTGAAGTATTAATATTCTCCTCGCACAAGTGTATGCGCAGCCGATCAGTCGCAAATGGTTGCGCTCAGGACCTGAGAGAGTGCAGTAGCTAGGAGAGCTCAACCGTGTGCCTGTCAAGTCCTCATTGTTTCCACCAGGCCAGGTTTCAATGCACGTATCAATACCCTCTGCGTTGTGTACCTGAGATCTTCAGAAGAGTCAGGTGGAGATTTTGGAGCGTAGACGGAGTGGAACTTTCCTCTAGGGGTGTTCACGTATGCCCCTTTTTTTCTGAGTGCTCAGACTTCTTCATTCATACTTAGTGTCGCGCAGAACCGTCTCGAGTGCACAAGGCCGTACGAAACATCCTGGAGGTTTCCGAATGCCCACGTCCTGGCTCGCTTCCATTTGTTTACGGATCACAGGAGTCCCTCCGGCCTGCCAAGCCGTGTCATCTTGAACTGTGTCAAAGATTGACAATTGAATGTTATAGAAAAATGGCCCATCCTGGTTCAATCTACCATTGATTCCTCACTTTTTTATCATGTCGTCCAAGTACCTTGCTCGGGCCGTCCTCGGATGATGATGGTAAAAATAATCGGACAACCGTAGGGCATTCTGCGGCTTTGTACCCGCCTTTTGGGTACCACTGACCGCCGGTTACCAAATTTGCGAATGCTCTGCCTCTCATGACGCGCATGCACATCAAGATGTTCCAGTCTGCCCTCACCGTACATCATGATGGACGGTGGCATCCCCGACATGTGCTGTGCTGTTGTAAATATTCAAGGAACCGTCAATACCAACGGGAGGACTTGTTTTATCATTCTGCTGCCAGTTCTCAGTTACGCGAGGGAACGAGAAGTTGACAGATCCCTGGGTCATAGAGAGGTACCGGATCTGTTCGTTGCTGATAATGCGCTGCATTTGGAAGAGAGCTAGAAGCTTTTGGGACAGAAGAAGTTTTTTTTTTGTGTAAGTTAACTACCCGTAATAACCTATGTTTGTGCTAAGTGTGTTTTATTACCCAGTGTACTCCTAAATTTCTAATCTCGTAATGATCCAGTTACGAAAGAATTGTCCTCGTACGTGTTCTTTTCTTAGCATGTGCGCATCTGTTCGTTCATTCTCTTTACGGATGACTTTTTTGTACGTTGGCATTTTAGGTGTTGTACAGCCAAAAGCGCTCGGACTTTGAGTATTAAATCTAGACTGATCCTGACGATCAACAGAAAGTATAAAAACTCGGTCTGGTTAGACGTGGTCATCTCCTCAGCCCACTCCTACTTGGACGATACACGAACTCCAGGGATGGCTATCCTCAAGCCCGTATCTACGGCACTAGCCTTGTCTTTCATTTACGTGCGTTGCTCTTTTACTGTCCCGTTACCATATTTTATGCTAAAGCTCTGCTCAACGTGCACTTTTCCTTGTTCTTTTGTACTCTACGCTTGCTTCTGCACCTCACGCTCATTCTAACGCACTGCCTGGCCATCGTGGTGGGTTTAGCAAACATCGTCGTCAGTCTGTTCCTACAACCCTTCCCGGAAATTGGACCTCCAGAGGATGCTTCACGGACGTATTCCTTTCACCTTTTTTTTGTAATTGTCATGGATAGGTCTTCTCATATCGTAATAATTGTCACCACACGGACAGCGTCGCAGCTCGGACGCTCAATGGCGCAACCACGGCTAGCAGTACTAACATGACGGTCGAGAATTGCATCGCCTTTTGTGAGGCTGATAACTTCATCTTTGCCGGAGTCGAGTTTGGTGAACAATGCTGTAAGTCTTTGAATTCTGACTCAAAACATTTACGTCGGCTATGGGAACTGCCCGCTCATCTCCTGTTCTCCGATTCACCTAAAACACTGATTCCATTGATACTTTTTGACAGATTGTGATAACTTCATTCAGAACGGCGGCACTAACGCCTCTCTCACGGATTGTAACACCGCTTGTACAGGCAACGCTGACGAGTCATGCGGTGCTGCCAATCGCTTGAACGTCTTTTGGAGTGGGGCAACCCCTCCTCCTCCTCCGGTAACTGTCGCGGCAGTGGGTAATTGGACTTCTCTCGGATGCTATAGGTCTGTTTTTATCTTCCACCGTCACAGACAACATTCTCACAGTAACTCTAATCAATTCTAGCGACAACGTTAACGGCAACGGGCGGACACTTACTGTCGGGTTGGGCTTACCAGATCCGACTACGATTGAAGGATGTACGTCGGCGTGCTTTGATGCAGGGTATCAGTTCGCTGGTGCTGAGTTCGCAGACCAATGCTGTAAGTGACTGATGAATTTGGACCCTCATTGACAGCAACAACTGATGATCGTCGTTTTCTCGTCTCCTATAGTCTGTGATTCGGCGATAAACAACGGAGGTGCACCTGCCGCCATCGGAGATTGCAATATGGTATGTGCGGGCAACTCATCAGAGTTCTGTGGTGGCCCAAACCGGCTTAACATGTATAACTACACCGGCGCCAATCTCCCTCCCATCAGCGTGGTAGGAGGTGGAGGTGGCGGTGGAGGTGATGCGTCCGTTTTTCCTGTCACTTCGGGTCTTCCGGGCCCCTGGTCCTACGCCGCTTGTTATGTGGATGTTTTTTTCCTCTTTAGCACATTTAGCACGACAGGTGGATGTGTGCTCCGTTTGAGACGGGTGATTGACATGACATTTTGATTACAGGGATAATGCGCATGGACGAATCTTCGAATTCGCTCAAACCCCCAACCCTGAGAACACCATTCAATCTTGTGTTGCTACTTGCCTCAGTCAAAACTTTACCATGGCGGGGGCTGAGTTCGGTGTAAGTCAGGTTTTGACGCAGTTGATTGTTCGACGTTCAACTGATGATCTGTCTTTCACGCGTTGTCGAATAGGATGAATGCTGTGAGTATGAGTTGTACTGTATCATCCGAAGTTGTTTCAACTGAGACATTTATCGTGTGCAGATTGCGGCGATAGACTTGTCAACGGTGCTGTTGTCGCTGATAACTCGACATGTAACATGGGATGCGCCGGAAATGCGACGTACGTGTCCAAGTCGTGTGCTCGATATTTGAACGCTCTGACAACTTTTTGATTTGATCAGTGAGGCTTGCGGTGGACCTAACCGCCTCTCTGTGTACTCTTCTTCGCAGCAGATAACCACTCTTCCTGTAGCCGTCCCTCAAACTACCGATCTACCTGGAAATTGGACTTATGCAGGCTGTTACATGTAAGTTGTATTCGAGAGTTTCTGATCGAGAAAGCTGATATTCAGCGCTTTGAAGCGATGAACCGAACAATGATGGTCAACGTGTTCTTCTGTGGCAGAACATCTACACCTTGAACAATTCCGCAACCGCTTGTGCTAGTCAGTGCTCTGACTTTGGCTACACGGCTGCCGGAATGGAGTTCGGTGACGAGTGCTGTAAGTTCACCTCTATTTCTTCATTTTGTTGTTCTTTGCAATGCTAAGCTGTTATCATGATGGTGACGCAGATTGCGGTGATATCGAAGACATTGCCGCCAGCGGGACGACCCAGGCGCCGGCGAGTGATTGTAATATTCAGTGTCCGGGTGACCCCATCCACCTATGCGGAGGTGGTCTTCGGCTTCAAATGTATACTTGGAACGGAACCATGAATGTCTGGCATACGCCTTCCAATATCGGACGTTATGAAGTGCGTTCAAATTGATGCTCTTCTGTACAAACGCTGACCCTGCTTGCGTATCTAGTTTTTCGGTAAGTGGCAATTTCATCTCACACCTTTTGGACAATCGTTGAGAGGATTGCAACTCATTCTTATCTAGTTCCTGGGTATGTGAAAAGAATTCAATTAGTGATCAGTTCTCACCATTGAATACAGTGTCGTTGTGCCTCTCCTTGCCACCCTCGGTATCAACAACAAGGTTGCTTTCCTCGAAAAGGGTGGAACTTCCGAGTAAGCCGATACTCGTGTATTACTCCCAGGAACTTTTCTTAAAAAAAATTAAATTCACGTTAGGTTCCCCAACTCGACTGGTGCCTATGAGCTTGATCTCAGCCTCGTGAACGACTTCTCTGCCACATGGCGCGAGATGCACGTAAAGACCGACGTATTCTGCTCAGGAAGTATCGTTCTTCCTGACAAGGGCGCCCGTCAGATTAACGTCGGAGGTCCGTGTGGGAGTTTATCAGTTGAATCGGCTCGGAACTAATTACTTTTTTTTTTCAGGCTGGTCGCTGGATTCCACCTTTGGAGTCAGATTGTATGCCCCTGATGGATCCCCTGGGGTCAATGGAACCAATGATTGGGAAGAGAATGGAGATCTATTAAAACTACAGGTACTGAACTGCTCCCCTTTTTTTTTCCGAATACCAATAACCTCAGCGCACATCTAGGCCGGGCGTTGGTATCCCACAGCTGCATTGCTCGCGAATGGTTCCATTCTAGTCATGGGTGGCGAGACGGGAAGCAATGGACCCCCTCAGCCGAATCTCGAGCTTTTGCCAGCGGTTGGGCCAGTTGTCAACCTTGATTGGCTCCAGCGTACGGACCCCTATAACTTATATCCTTTCATTACCGTACTGCCAAGTGGACGCCTTTTCGTTGGTTCGTACCTCGCTTATAGACGATGGCGCTCTTCCTGATGACGGCATCTAGCCTACTACAATGAAGCCCGCATTCTAGATGCGACCACGTTTGATACCGTTACGACGCTTCCCAACATGCCTGGTTCTGTTAATAACTGTGCGTGTTTGACTCCGCAGTTACAGTTCTTGTTGAAGCCTTACGTGTCTAATCGTTTGTAGTCCTCGGAGGCCGAACTTACCCTCTCGAAGGCTCCATGGTCTTGTTCCCTCAGAAGGCACCGTATACTGATCCTCTCCGTGTCTTAATTTGCGGTGGTTCTACTCCCGGTCCTGGTACGATATGCCAAGACACAAAAAAAAAGACTCATATCGCTGACATTGATTCATGTAGCTCAAGTTCTCGATAACTGTATTTCCATTGAACCGGAAGTCGAAAATGCTACTTGGACTTTGGAACGTATGGCAAGTACATTCCCACGCCATGACTGTCACTGTACTAAAAGACGTATTTAGCCTTCTCAGCGAGTAATGACCAACATAGTGTCCCTCCCTGATGGCACATTCATGATCCTGAATGGCGCCAAGGAAGGTGTAGCTGGGTTCGGTTTGGCTTCTGACCCTAATTTGAACGCCTTACTTTACGATCCTACCCTACCGGTCAACCAGCGTATCTCTATCCTGAACAACACAATTGTACCGCGATTGTACCACTCGGAAGCAATTCTTCTTCCTGATGGTCGCATCCTGGTGTCTGGCTCAGACCCCCAGACACCTGGATTCAATGAGGAGATGAGAATAGAGGTCAGAATTGCTTTTGAGCTTTTTTTTTTTGGCAGAAGCGTACACGATCCTTATCACATCCTTCTCCAGGTCTACATCCCTCCATACCTCAACCAAGGCATCACGCCACCCCAGTTTAATATCTCCGCCACCGACTTCGCCTACGGTCAAACGTTCACTATCACTAATGTCCAGGTATTCCATGGTTCGATTGCCGACATGAAGGTCTCTCTTATAGCTGGTGAGTCTGAAACGAAGACTGTATATCGCTCTCACTAAGAGCGAACATGTCATGCAGCCACATCCAGTACGCACGGGAACGCCATGGGTGCTCGTACCATCTTCCCTGCTTTCACTTGCGCGGGAACCACTTGTACCATCACTACTCCCCCGAATGCCTTCGTCAGCCCACCTGGTTGGAATCAACTGTTCATCGTCGACTCAGCTGGTACCCCATCCCACTCCGCGTGGGTGCGTATCGGAGGCGACCCCGCTCAGTTGGGTAATTGGCCTAATCTTCCTGGATTTACCCTTCCAGGTGTCTAGGTTAACTTCGCGGGGCCTTCAAACGCTCTTGCAACAGACACTTTCATTACTCTCCGTATGGACCTTGTCTCGTCTAGGCACTTTTGTTAAGCCCATTCTATCCCACCTATCGTTAGCGCCACCATTCTTTCTATCCTTCTTTTCTTGCGTGCTTGGTGTTTTTCGTCGGATTTGTATTACACTTTGTCTGTCATGCAAGCTTCTGTACCGCTAGGGCGGAGGCATAATGAAATTTCTTTGCTTCGGATTCACGTCAGTCTGCACCGGATGCTACATCTGGGATCAACGTACAGTGCAACGGAATGCACTTGACTATGTAAACGAGAGATATATTCACAAGTGAAGATTAAAAACGGCATAAGTGTACAGTAAGTAGTATTTTCCGCCCACTATCATTCCGAGAGCTGTAATGACTGCATAATTCATTCAAGGTTCTGCGAGGCATCATCGTGTTAGTATAACGAGGTCCAATGAAAAAGGCTGAGAAAACTACGCACAATGAATGAGTTGATGGTATATAAATTTCATGAATAAGGTACGGACATCTCCGTTATGTAGGAGCTGGGGAGCACAATCCCGAAAAGACACTAAACAGGTACACCTAAGGTTTGATGTTACACAGCTGCGCCTCGGTAGAAGAATATCAAGGCGTCCAGATGTTGACGACCAAGTCAACTCCGCCTGTAGCGATCACGTTGACCCTCTTCTTCGCAGGTGCAGCGTCCTCGCTGATACCATTCTGACCTGTTCCATTAGTTGAAGCTTTCACTGCGGCGCCACCACTCGTAGACCTTCCCCATGCGATACAAGTAGCAAAATGTGAATGTGCCTCAAGAACCCGGGTACAGCGCCCGCTGGCTAGGTCCCACATACGCATGTGTTTATCATCGGAGGCAGATATAAGGTGTTTGCCGTTTGGGTGGAATTCGAGACCGCGGATCCATCCATCGTGACCGATCTGAAAGGAGATCAAGCCGATGTGATTAATGATATTTTCTGGAAGAATGAAATCTGACGGTTGTCCCCTTACAAGTGTCTTGACATGACGCCCAGACTGGGCCTCCCATATCATTATCAGGTTGTCCCGTCCTCCAGTGAAGACATACAGACCTGGTTCGGTCGACGTATCCTATGAAAAATGCTTTAGTTGAGCCAATGTGTAGAGTGCAAAAACTGGGATATTGCACCTGTGGTGTCCCCACTAGCTCACGGATGTAGGGGTATGTGCTCACAGGCGCAAAGACTACGACTTCGACTTGACGCTCGTGTCCTCGTAGCTCAGCCTTCATTTCACCAGTCTTGTACTCCCAAATACGGGCCGTCTAGCAAAAACAGGGAGCGAGTCAGTTGAGGTTATTTGATCAGGAGACCAATTGGTTGGACATACATGATCGTTCGAGCAGCTTGCAAGTAGACGATCATCCGAAGAAGGGACGACATAACGCACCCAGTCGTCGTGTGCTGAGATGGTGCGAACACAGAACCTACCAGCATTAGATCGCTGAGTAAGGTTCCAACAGAACAGCTGGCTAAACTGCAGACTCACTTAGTAGCCACCTCCCAAACTTTTATTGTCTTGTCTCGACTGGCACTAACAATATAATCCCCGTTATTAAGAAAGCGAGCGCAGGATATTATGTGGTCGTGGCCGTATAACGACTGGCCACTGTAGCCCTTGCGGTCCCAAACTGAGGTATCCCACAGCCGGATAGTAAGGTCTGACGATGCTGAGACTGGATGTGTATGATTAGAACACACCATTGTGCGTATAACGGCGCAGAGGTCGTACCTAGGAACGTCCCTCGAGGGTGGAAATCAATATCCTTCACATCCCTCGTATGACCCGTCAACGTCCGTTCAAAATCTCCCGTCTCCCAATCCCAAATCTTAATAGAAGCATCCTCACTTGCAGTCGCGATCATAGAGAATATGGGGTGAAAGGCAACGCGTGTAATAGGTGAACGATGCCCAGATAATGAGTGTCGGGGTGATCCTTTGGGTAGCCAGTCAACTGCCGTCGCTGAACGTTCAGCTGGAGAAGAATGAAGCTCTTCCTGCATCGCATTAATACGAGTTTCCAGCTCCATCACCTGCGCATAGAACAGGATCAGTTACAGAGCAAGCACAAAACCCTAAAGACCGACCTTCTTCTGAAGTCTCAGCACGGCAACCCATTTTTTCTCTAACACCCCATCTAGCTTTGGGTCTGCAGGTGCAGAAACACTGTCTCCAAGTTGACTTTCCTCTTGAAATGCGGCCAGCGTCTGAGAGAAATTACGAGCGCGCAGATAGTTTAAAATGGCCTTGTCCCTGTGCAAAAGCTAGAAGTCGATCTCACGAAAAAGAGAGCCTTAGGTTTTGATAGATAGAGACATACAGATCATGCTGTTGACGTTCCGTAAGCGAAACCATAAAGAGAAGTAAGAAAAGAGTATAGAAAGAAAAAGGAACACTTGTTGGGGAAGGATGAACGGTTGAACGGGAGCTTTTACAATAATCAGCCTCCCGGATCAATGTTTGCCTATTTCAACAATTGTCGCAACCGGGCCAGTGGCTACTGTGGCTACTGGCCACAAGCAAAGTTTTGTATAATTTGGCCACTGCAGAGCAGGTACAGCTCTTATATTTGACATCGTGAATAGTACAAGAAATTGTACATACGGATGATAGTAATGCTAAGATATATAGAAGTCTATACTGAACAATAAAAATGACTGGGGTAGCCATTTGCGATTATAAGAGTCAAAAAATTCAAAAAGTCCGCATCTACGCTGGAGAACATCTATAGACAGACGATAGCTCCAATGTAATGACATTCATTAAAGCCCAAAACAAAAGTGAGAGTGCTGTAAATAGTAGGCATGTGGGGGGTTAAGTAAAGAATGTAGCTCAAAACGAATGAATACAGGTACACGTATTTGGAAACAACGTCCAGGTGCATAGGTGTATGCGTGTTCGTCGTTGGATTTAATATGAGAAAATCATGAGCCAGGGGTTAAGCACAACCTAAATAAAAAGGTTAGTTCTCCTGCACATGGCGGGAACGAAAGGGTACTCACAGGGAAAAGCAAGTGTCCCGCGACAACGATACTAAAATGTGAATTCAGAACTCGGTAATGCGTATAGCGAAAATGTAAGGGTACTTACGTGAGAGGAAGAATGACAGCCCAAGACGTGCCGGGAATCCGCCAGGATTCGGGGACGAGGGGGAGAGATAGAACGATCATACCAGCAATGGCGATGATTCCCAGAATAATGACGGGCCAGAAACGTTTCCAGATTCGAGGCACTTCGATGAAGAAATTTGACCGCTCGACTTCCTATAATGCAGAATCATGAGATCTATCCTATGCTTCGGGTCGCACAAAAATCTCACCTTCTTCGTCGCACCCCAGGTGATGTTATAAGAGAACATATGCGCAAGCAATGCAGTCGTCAAATGCACACTCAACCCTCCAAAGAAGAAGAAACTGTGTTCGTCACTCATCAGCAAGCTTCCAGGGAGACGTGTAAGGATGAATAAGACTTACAAGAAGGGAATCCAGGTAATATTCTCGATGAAAGCGGAGAAGATATTCCGGTGACCGAGACGATATTCGAGCAGCGTGTACCCGACATTCCCTGCACCAGGGAATACTACCGTGCAGGCTAGCCAGATCTCGAAACTCTTCAAATAGTACCCATCGACATCGAATGCCCATCCCAAAAGCAAGTAGTTGAGCACCGAAAGCAACGCAGAGGCCGCGAGGCCGTAGTACGAGAACATGTAGGACATCATAGTAATCTTGTAGTGTACTGGAGCGCCGGACCACAAGAACGTCCGCAGTTGTTTAGTGATGGGTCCCCTCTTCCACCAATGTATAAGTGGATTGAAAATGAGCTCGTTGCAACCTGAAGCAGCAGTAGTCAATCCTTCAGTCGAACGAAGAACATGAGAGAAATGTACCATAGGAATATTTTTGCCACCTGTTGAGCTCATCGTCAACAGTAAGGGATACACCTTCCTTAAAGCCGCCTTCAGAGTAGGTAGCCCAGCGAATGATATAACCTTTGAGCTAAAAAATCGACGAACGTTCAGGGAAAAGGCTTGAACTATTCCAAAACGACAACAACCGCACCTGTAATCGCAAAGCCATGTCGAAGTCCTCAGAGACATTAGATTCTGACCAGATCTTCTTCACGCCATCATCCGGGTCGATGAAAGCGGCATCTTGGATAGCAGACCATCGAAGGAAGGCGTTGTGACCGACGAAAGGTGCAACTTCACCGTTAGCACATCCCATGGATATGCACTTGTTAATTCTACGCGTAAAGTGGGCAATACCATTTTCGAAGTAGTGGTGGGCAACCTGCATAACATCTGATGCAAGAGATGAGAATCTCGTCAGGGAGGGGTTTTGGGTTCACGCGCACGCACCAGACTCATGCTGTATGATAGCAACTTCCGGGCATTCAGCCAGCTCTCTCGCTGCATCTCGGAGACAATCCTGAAATTGCTGAGGTAAGCACGCAACACCTGTCGCTCCAGCAAAAAAACCTCACCTCCGGTACGATAGTATCAGAATCGACGATGAGGATGACATCGCCCACGCGGAGAGACCTGCCATTGCAAGCCCAAGGCTTCCATTTCTTTCCGTTTTCTTCAAAGACATCTTCGATGGCCAATTCGAGGGCACGATCTTCCAAACACTTGCCCTCTTCATCGTCCCATTTAGTCTTCTCCAACTCCAGAAGTTTCTGTTCCATCTTCAGCGACAAGGCCAATCCGTAATTCATGTTTGAAGCCTTCTTGAAACGACCAGCCCGCTTGAACCCATCAGGATCACTGGAATGAGGTGGTCGGGCGACCCATCCAATGTTGTGATTGGCATAGAACTGGATCCGCTTCTCTCGCTCTTCAGGGCTGATTAGCTGTAACCCATCATCATGTACGAGAATGGCCGACGTCCCACCCTGCCGAGCGTACGTCTGCATAGCCTTTTTCAATGAATTCACCGAAAGAGCGCTAAACAGAAAAAGATTGATATATCAGCGTCTCAACTCAGATAGAAGCCAATAAACCCGGGAGGAGCCCCGAAAACAACGACATGAAAAAAAGAATCGTCCAAAGATTCTCGAAAAGAAGCCTAATTGGCTAAAAGGAAAGTGGAATACCGGAAACGGACGCTCCAATCCCACCAATGATCGAGAGTCCCCCCACGGGCAAAGAAAGCTTCCGAGTGCACGAGTGAATGAACGAACGTACATTGTTTCCTCTAAGCTTTCCTTGTACACCGGCATTTCGATGGTCACATGAGGGAGACGAGCATCTAGTTCAGGATTGGCTTCAGGGGGAACAGCAGAGTAGTAACGAGAGTTTTCATGATACTGGGCCACAGGACCCAGCCTGGCAAAGCAATGCACGTAAATGAGTGAAAGTTGAAAGGGCATTACGAGAAAAACTCATACAAGAAGGATACGGAGGAAATGACTTGAAGTGCGAAAAACTAGGAGGGGGATCCGGATGAGAAAACGTCTCTCACACGCGCTATAAATTACTCACGAGCGACACACATAGAAGGAAGGGGGCTGTAGCGAGCAAGGCAAACCTCTTCGCGTCATTATCAAGGCGAAACTCCTGTAGCAGGATTGATAAACCACACCCGATGAAGACTGCACAGAACCGCGTCAGATCGCCAGGGCAGTAGGTAACAGACATGAACAAACGTACAAATTGAAAGACCAGCACCGAAGCCACCATAGAAAGGAGCGAATAGGCGAATGGGACGTGCTTGAGGCGTTGCCCCCTTTTCCGGATCAGACGAGCTACTGGAAACCTTCTCCGAAGAGAGCTTCCAACTCCAGCCCCACTTCGATTTGGTTTTGGCTGTGTCCTTCGCTGGCGTCGAAGCAGTCACTGCTAAAGAGTCTTCTAGTGCTTCAGTAGGGAGATTCTTGTCCTTTTCCGTAAGGTTGACATTTGAGGCCACAGTTGAAGGCGAGGCCGAGTTCATACCAGGCAAGATGAACGATGCCGAGCCAGTATTATGTCGTTGGCGCCAGACGAATTTCATCAACTTGGCCTCGAAGTCGTGGCATAGTTCAACGATATTGTCCAAATCATCTGACCATACGACGAGAACACGTTCATCACGCTTTCAATAGTCACAAGTCAACATTTGCGAGTTTAATATCTTGTGATGTACGTACCACGAAAGCACCACACTGCTCCTTGTCTGCTTCAGGGAGTTGGCCAATCGTCTCCAAAACTTGAATACGGGTCCCGACATCTAGATATATTGCGTCCGCATCCGCTGAGCTAATTAAACCCTTTCAGTATGAGTCCCAGGGACAAAGAGAGCTGCATACACAGTGGACAGTGCTGCGTGAACCGCCGCGCTTCGGATTTTTATTGCAACGAGTGGGTTGAGGGCGCGAACAGCGGCCTCGAATGGAATCAAGAAGCGATTCTCGTATGGGAACACTCGAAAGAGGCCTGGTTCAACACGGAGACAAACACCTGAAGAAACATTCTCCTCCGTCGGCTTGAACCACGCATCCCCTTGGGTCTGTATATATGATGTTCATTCAGCAGACCTGAGGTTAAGAGAAAGACGACGTACGCGAGCCCAAAGGAAGTGGAGAACAGCATCGTAATTATCGTAGTCCATGACCCTCTATTACTGTGGGGCTGAAGAACAAGGGGCGAAAGCCGAGCCGTAGGGTAACAGTAAGAGAAGTCGAGGAAGCAAAGCTGGCCGAGCTCGTTTAAAAAGAAATCCATGTATAGCAGCTAGTAGATCTGACTGTTCGAATCCCGACAGCTTGAATTAGATCGTTCGATTGGCAGGCTCGGACAAAAGTTCCTTCGAAGGTCAGGTACTTCTCGTCCAATTCTGGTATATTTTCCAGGGGGTTTTCAAACCAAAAGGCGATTTTCCAGACTCCGTCGTATCGCTCCCTGGGCACCTTGATCGGATGATACAGACCGAGAAGGCACCGCTAGATTGGTTGGATGCAATGCGGTCTTGAATCCTGAGAAATCAGACCGTCAGACGTACGCCCAAAGGACAGCATTCCACGCGTGAGTGTGACGTTGGTAGTATACTTCTGCCGTAAGAAAGCAGTCGAGGCGAGACACCTGGCTACGTAGTTGATTCCGGTTATTGGATAATATTGAAAGGATGGGTAGTTCTTCAAAGTGAGAAGACTTGATTATTTCTATTCGCGACCAGACTGCGGGCAAATTTTCTTAGAATTACGAGAACCAAGTCGGAGCTGCAAAGAGCCTGAACGACATAACGTTTTAAGGGCAGGACAGGTAGCGGTCCAGGTACGACAGATATCGGCAGCGACAGACATGCTGTATCCTGTGAGAGAAACAAGCAGGAAACAAGAGATCAAAGTCACAAATTGAAAGAAATTGAATAAACGCCGTACTTCGCGCTGTCAATTCGCCGAAATTTGCCGAAAATCCTTCTCAATCTCCGACTGAAATTGCTACTTGCTGTAAATTTACAGAGCACTACTTAAAGTTACTATTCTACTTATTCTTGCCTTCACACTTCACATGTGCGCCGAATTATGTCTTACAACTCGGTCCTGCTCTTAGTCCGATGGGGGGCTGCGTATCGTACAGCGCCTACTTTCCATTCACACCGTCAAATCTTACACTACTGATGCGGTTGAACTATACCTCACCAGCCACCTCGAAAGACTAGACCAATACTATATCGTATCTGATGGCAAATTTAGCGCCACAGCTACTTACCAGAGTCTGATGAGTTCGCGAATGACCTCTCTTCATCTGGCGGCGGTGACGCAGATGAAATCTATGAAAAGAACCACCACCTTGTAGCATTCTTTTAATGTACGCTCGATTGTCTTATCTTGACGATCAATCCTGCAATTGATATGTTAGGGGCGCTTCATGAACGTTGCGATAGAACATACCAACAACAGTTGTAGTATGGATAGATGGTTTCCTGGTGGCACAACATTAGAATCGTGATGAATATCTATGTCGCTATGGTACTTCCACTGAGGTATCGGCATCGATACGAGGAACAGTGAGAAACATGTCATATTCTATATATCTATATACACCTAGGGGGGTTCCGAAATGATGCTCTTTTCATGGTATTGCGTCTGTCTACCGCGATTAGTGAGGAAACAGAAGCTGCCTTGTGTTCGTGATGGTCGGTATTAGGGATATCATCACTAACAGATACACCTCGAACCTACCTCAGTAGATCGCTTCCGTAGTTTTCATTTCATTACTTCAGAGATAAGTAGTATCAGGATGGATACGCATTTACATACATACATACACGAACCTTCCACCGACGTCAAGTCAACGCACCTCAGAACCTGCCTCACCCGAAAGTACCGGAGATCATCTCAACAGACAATCCCTACGATGAGCTCCAGTGAGAAAACCTTTCAGTGGATTCACCCCAGAAGAATACTGGCAGAGAAGGTACTACGTACATCCGTAATCCCCCTATATTTCCTTCTACTGAGGCGGAACTGTCCATTGGTGTGAATCCCCGACATTCCGTCCGTCCATCATCCCACTTTTCACAAGCAATATGGCATGCGATCGGAAAAGAAACGAGTAATGTCCGAGTAGAGGTTCAACTCACTTGTATCGATTCATAATCTGCGTGATTCCGAGATGAACATCACCGCCGAGTCGAACCCATGAACCAACATAAACTCACCCTGAAGTCGAAGAGGTACTTCAAGAACCCATTAACAACATAAGCTCTCCCTGAAGTCGAAGAGGTACTTCAAGAAGTGGATATCACGCGCTAGCTTCGGGCGTCAGGGACTCGCAAACCACTGTGAATGGTGCGATTCACCAAAACTGAGCTAATTTTATCCCATAATTGCACCTCGACAAAGTTTTTCTAGCCTTATCTTGTCCATTCGAGCTGCCAGTAAGGCTCACTGGCATTGAGTTAGTTTTTGCTTGAACTGAAGAATTGAAGCGAATGGTTTGATCAGAATCTCACTGGTACGCAAGCCTCAAGGATGAGCATTACTCCTAGGCGGATTTTGTCAGTTCAGAAGAAGTCCAAAGAAACGTCATCGAATGAGAAAGTTATACCTCAGGTGTATATGTCAGCCGCTCCAACTGCGCGACTATTGCATATATTATTTGAATGAATTGTGATACAAAGCACTTACACGCACCGATACTTATCAGCACGTAAGGGTATTTTAGCGACCTTCAAGCCGCGAATTAGTAAGTATCTAAAAGCGGGAGCTCAGGAAAGTCCAGCTTACGGTACACTAGAGAAAGACTGACAAGTACGTCCGCAGTACATCGGTACTTTTACATTGAAATATCGTTGGAAGACTAACACCGTAGAAGAGAAAAACTGTCAAAATTCAGCTCGGCGCCATCTTACAGAGGAGAGTCCTCACCTTTTCTTAGCTATCTCTCCTGACGGTGCTTTTGTGCTTCCGAAGGTAACACGCTCGGCGCTTAGAAGCCGGAAATGTGCAAACCAGGTTGATCTCAGGGGTAAGGGTTGAATGAATAAGACTTTAGCTGTTGTGGATGTGTTAGTAAATATTCGTGCTGCCTGCTAGATAAGATGAGATTTCTAGCTTTGGACCGTTTGGATCGGGGGTACACCATTTTTCATGTCGAGGCTACCATTCTCATAGCACTTCATGCTATAGAACTTTTTGAACCAAAGTACAAGACTCGAAAGCAATCGGAAGGAGAGAACCAACTCCGAGCATCGTTACGATTCGAGACTATGCTCGAAAGGAGTTAATGAAAGTAGAAGCCCAAGCTTCGACTATCAGAACCCGATCTAGACAGCCTTCGAGAGACGCGCGCGAAAATAGCAACACCGCCCACTCGACGCCCTCGATAAAAGATTAACCAAAAAAAAGACACCAGTGGGATGTGAACACCAATTGAAATGATCATTGATACCACCGATATCACTGCCGATACACAAATCCGCGCAAACCACGCACCGGGGTCGAGAAAGTATAGGAGAAGCTGAATAATCCGCAGATGGCAGTACGTATGTAAATTCTTTAGTAGCACTTGAATCTGCCCCTAGGAGATGATTATCAAAAAAAAAACACTCACCGTCGAAACCTATACAATACACCTAGAGCGCTCTATTCTCAGCGTTTTGGGGTCAAGTCGTTCCCCTCAAGAGGAGAAGGCTAGTACGCAGGCTTGAATCTCTTCTCACTTGCGTTGACCGTGCATCAAGGGTGTTCCAGTTGCATCAGATGTCAGAAAGCTTGTACGTAGATCGATTTCACCACACGAATGCATACGAGTTCGCCGTTGGTGTAAAAGGTCTCGAAACATGGGCCCGTATAAATCCTCGGAAATCAAGATTAGAGTCACAGTGCAAATGCGAACCCTGTATGCGTCCATATGATCCCTAGACAAGAAAAGAGCGATTGTAAGTACGTACCATCGGCGAGGAGTGTCTGGTTCTGGGTCAAGAACCATCCGATTGTGTGCACTATCAGCCAAATGTCGAATAAATCATATAGAAAAAATGTTACATACATAGTCAGCGGAACGATCCGGAAGAGAAAAAGAAAGAGGAGAAGAAAAGACAAAGGCCCAAAAGTCTCGAGCCTCCCCGAACCCACGAAGCCAAAGCCATGATACGCGATGGTCGCACCTTATTCGAAGCACGATTCTTACTGCATTATTGCCAAAAGGAACCACGAAATTTCAAAGAAAGAAAAAACAAGGACGGGGGGCCGAAGAAAGGATGTACAACAACTCATCTGTATAGATATCGTCTGCTTGGTCGAAAGGTCTGGGCCACCAGTATGCGTACAAAGACGAACAGGCCAGGAGACTGCCAGGAGGCCAAGTAACAGGAGCGTCAACTCGGCCGACGCGTCCTATCGCAGAATCCAATTATTTCGTTTTATGAGAAACATAGTGCTTCGAAATTTGGTGCCTGGGTTGAATAGGAATGTTGTATCCATCACTGAGGACCATTATTACATGAGACTGCGGAAAACATCGATTAGAAACCAATACACGAGCGCAAAATGACTGAACTGCGCGTAACGCGGATGCAAACCCAGGTGACTAGAAGCTACCCTCTTTTTTGCATCGATATACATACCACGAAATACGTAACAAAACATATCGCTAAATCGAAAACATGGAGGGGATCCAGGGCACTACAGAGAAAAGAAAATGAGGGGGATACCAAGGGAAAAATTTGGTCTGGGTCACGCACCTCTTGACACTGCAGTATAAAATATATCGGAAGCAGTAAAATCGACCAATCAGTAAGTCACACTCCCGAGCCCGAGGCCGACATTCCTCCCGCCCCTCGCTCAACTCGAAGCTCCCAATCACGAACCGACATTAAATCTTATCAAGCAAGTTATAATTGGCAACAAAAACGCCACTCACGCCGCCTACTGCTCATTGGTCGGGCTTATCAACGCTTGGTAGGGCCGTTTATGTTGAATGCTCATAGGTATGCATCACCGGCGGCATGGATCTGCATCCTGCGAATAAGCGAGATTTGAAAATCAGCTTTGGAGCTCATGAATACATAGGAATGGAAGAGTACAAAACGGGATGTATGCTGGGTAGATCTTGAAATCATCATGATGGGGAACAAAAGAGATTGGCGCCGCCACAAATGGTACGCCACTCACCAACACTCACCGCCGTATGTGTATTTCCAATATTCTCTCTCCCCCTGCAGGCTGCAAGGCAAGGTTGACGTTTAAAGACCGGGTCGAGATCAAGATTCAGAGACCGCGCCGTTCGTACGATGGGAAGTGCAGATACATACACAAGTTATAACATGCATATATCCAGACCTAGACCATCGAGTCTCGAGATACGCAGTAATTGGGTATTGATATATTGAGTGCGCATGTATCTTCGGATCGTGCGAGCGGCTTTTCTTCCCTTCATGCATATTGAAAGCACGGTCGTATTCAGAGTTCCTGTCGGACTTCGTCCGAGTCCAAAAATATTGAATACTTTTGCCGGATATTTTCAGTCGTCTACTTGTAGCGACGCGAAAAATAAAAACGTTCGCGGAACGCGAGATGTATCCGAGTTTCTAGTGCACCATCTACATTCGACCCTGAGGCCTGAAATATGAGTGTGTGCTCGTAGAAGTCGATGATGAAGCCAGTAATATGTCACGATGTCACAGAATTCCTCAGGATGTCGGCACCATACTCGGCAGTATTGCGGCATACCTGCCGTTGTGCTCTGCCGACCGGCAACATCTCACTCGAGGGCTTGAAGTCTGAAGCCAGGCCTGCATCCAGTCTCTTGTAAGTATTGTCATAAGCATATCTTCTGTGAGTAACAGTGCCCCTGCTGCGCTGTGTAGATTGGACTCTAGGTTTTCTTGTAACTTGTTTGACCCTTACCGATAAAATCGTGCCAAATATCGGCTCATGCCAGGTGCGTACAGGTGCGTACATAGGTATGTGATTCAGGTCCTCGGATCGTGAGGATAACTTAGTACATAACTTCAATGCCAAGTCTTTAAAAAAAACTTGAGGTGACTCATGGTAAGTATACTTGGACACCTCCGACGCGATGATCCGGTCCTGCTAATTATCCGTACTGTAAATGTGTTCATTTTCCCTCGGGCTCAATTATATAACTCCAGTTCGACCTTGTCTCCTTTCAAGACTCCGTCTAAGGAATGGGACTAAACCAGACCTTACAGATTGTCTAGATTTCTGATAGTTCAAACGAAATCAACACATCGTTATCTTCCTGTACGCGCGATGTTGCGGGATGAGAATGAGAAAAGAGTCAAGGAACAGATTTCTTGCTTATCGTATACCTGTGTCCAAAGTGCCCCTGCTGCGCTGTGCGGGCTCAGAAGGTTTCTCGTTTGACCCTTACCGATGAACTCCTGATCCAAGTTGAATGTCGACTCATGACTGCGTAGGTATGTATTGATTCAGGTCCTTCCGCTCGTGAGGACAAACAACCTCGATACGTACCACGTCTGAAGAACTTGAACTGACTCAATCAAGTAAACTTGAAAACCCCCGATGATGAGATTCCGTTGATTGTCCGTAAGATTTTCCCTCAGGCTCCAGGCTGATTGTGTCTCCTATGAATCTGTCTAGTCTAGTAATCATGGGACTAAACCAGGCCCGCTGTAAGTATATCCCAGTGATTGTCTAGATATCAGACAATTCAGATGAATACAATACATACCATGTATCGTTTTCTTCCAGGGCGCGCGATTGCAGGATAAGAACGAAAAAAATGAACAGGTTTAATCCCTCCGCCACCGCAGAATAGTTCTCTGCGTACGTAGAATCGATTCGCACAGTCGTACCAGACCATTGTACCAGACCATTCAGTCATTAAACAGAAGTCACAAGAACATTCGGACTGTCATTTGAAAGGAAGTTAGTTTTCACGACAAACGATGTCAAACTCAAACCCCGAGTCCCTGATATACAGTACAGAGTCCAGCTCCTACAAGTTCGGCCAATGTTGAGGTTACTTACAGCTTCTTCGGCGGTCCTGGATTATGAGGAACCAACTTATTCTAATCAATTATCCATGTTTTCCCAGAACTTGCCGGTTCCGAAGGTCCGTGAAGGCTCAGAGACACTTAGTAAGACGAGCAAAAGTCTATGTCAGAAGTTTCATCATACAGAGTTAACGTTCTTGGAGATTGATTGTTGGGCGCCTTGCAGCTGTGCCCTTGCAGTGCCTCGCCCTTGACGGGAGTGAAGTGGGTGGGGACAGTAGGTGATTGCGGAGGTAGATGTATGGTGAGAGTAGTGAAATGAAGAGCGAGAATGAAAGAAGTGAAGGGGCGAGTTTAACTTTGAGACCAGTATTCGATGCTGATGCAGGATGGTGGAAGGTTTACACAAGGCCCATCTGTCAGCCTTTTCCCACGATTTACTTGTTTTCTTCCTTGGCTCGACGACGTGTCGGTGTCGACGTTGTTGAGTACGATACCTCTGTTGCTTCACGACTCACAAATCAGATATCTCGAAGTGCATGATATCATTCTGCTTTTACTACGGTCGGGATAAACCGACCAAGGCGCCAAACAACAAGAACAAAAAGACCGCAACGCGTGCGTGGTGTGACTGTACGGAGTCCTTATGCCCTTTTCAGAGGACCGTAAATATCGAGGGGTCTGTCTTTCAAGCGTGAAACTGTAGCTGGTCCTAATTGTTGGTCCCGTTCCACCGTAGATGTCGGCGCGTGACACTGAATGATCATCTATCGTGTCGTCCGTGTCGATCTTCGTCAAGTCTTTCTCAACTCGATTTCTTCCGTCTGCTTATCTCCTACTCGCCCGGTATGCACTGCAAAAAAGGAATAGCCGAGAACTTGCAACTTTACTGCCGCCTCAAATTAGATGTACTGGTTTTGTTAAGTCTACATCTGGTCCCGACTACTTCACTTCGGTAGAGGAGGTTGCGGAATCGGCGTACTTCATTGGTCCCGGTCTTGAAACTTGTCGGTGGCTCATTAGCGGAAGCAGGGTGCATCTTGTGGCATGTCATCTAGTAAGCTAAGAACGGCAGTTGAGGTAAACAAGAAGGCCTGTTCCTGATAATTGATGCCGGAAGTAAGCGTTAGTACATACATCATGCTCGCTGGCATTGACTTAGTTTCTCACCCACAGCCAGAAGAATGAAAATTTGATTCCCCGAGTCGAGGCTTCACACCATCAGGAACATCGAAACAGAAAAGTGTATATTGAATAATATACAAAAAGGTCGAATATGAGCTTGTTGATGCACCACCCCCGTCAAGAGGATGTCCTCATCTCAACCCAAGTCGACTGAACATGTTGCTGATGATGGC
The DNA here is from genome assembly GCA_028554645.1 of Omphalotus guepiniiformis. Lineage (NCBI taxonomy): Eukaryota > Fungi > Basidiomycota > Agaricomycetes > Agaricales > Omphalotaceae > Omphalotus > Omphalotus guepiniiformis. The sequence continues at coordinate 239,979 of JAQOOI010000020.1, forward strand.
GCCTCTGCCTCCTTTGCGGAATCATCAACCTCCGTATCCCCACGAGGTGTAATCTTCCCCAGCCACCCTGTATATACTCTCGTTGAGCACTACCAGTCCCCAATGCCCCAGACTCCTCTCACTCCCAGCACTCCCCCCGTCAACAGTGCCGAGAACGCCGGAATCCACTACCCATTACCGGACGTCTTAGGAGGAGGCGGCCCGTTCTCTAGTCGTCCTACGACTGCCGATTCTCCCAACTACAACTCAGTTCCGCCCACACGCAGCGCTGTCAACTCCGTCACCGGAAGTCTCGCCGAGCTTCCCCGCGTGTCGTCGTCGGTCAGTCACTTCTCCAGTCGTCCAACCACCGCCGACTCTCCCATCTCCAGTTCTGTCCGTATGTCGACTGGCGGGAGAATGAGAGAAGCGTTTACTTCGCCTCCCTCGCGTCCGCTCACGATATACTCTTCGCCGTCTGCGAATATGCTCAAGTCAAAGCGCGGGAGACCCAAGTCTACTATGCTTATACCTGACGAGGACGGGAAGAACCCTATAGAGAAACCCTGGCTCTCGAAACGTGACCCCTATGCACGCATTGCCTATACGTTGACCTATGCGATGATGTTCCTCGGTGTCGTTGCTAGTGCGCTCAAATGCTTCTTTGATTATCGGAACGTGCAGTTGATCGACCCTAAGAACCTCTGTCTTGTCCTTGACGAGGAGTTCGATTCCGATCAAGGCGTCTTCGGGGACAACGGCACGTTCTTTAGGGAGGTCGATATGAGTGGGTTTGGGAATGGGGAGTTTGAGATGACGACGGATTCGACGAACAATTCGTTCGTGGCAAATGGGCATTTGTATATCATGCCTACGCTCACGAGTGATTCGGTGCCTATGAGTGCGATTCTGGACGGGCACGTGTATAATATCTCTGATTGCACGTTCAATATCACCCAGGGAGAGTCGTATACCGATTCGGAGAGTTCTGAACAAAGTTCGTTCTCTACTGCATTTATCTTTTGTGATTCTTTCATTGACCCGCTCTATCGTAGACCCTACAGGATCGAGTAGCTCTGTGATAGGTGCTGACACGCCCTTTGACGCAGAAGCGTACTATAAAGCATGCTCAGCTGTCTCGAACGCTACTACCGGTACTATCATCAATCCCGTGCAGAGCGCCCGACTGAGCACACGAAGGAGCGCAAGTATCAAGTACGGAAGGGTGGATGTCCGAGCGAAGATTCCTACCGGGTGAGTATGACTCTGAAGTGACATCTTGAACGGAACATTTTGCTGATGAGTTTTCTTTTCCCCTTTCACAGTGACTGGGTAAGCATTTACCTGCGTACATGGTCCAAAAACAGTTTCTCCACGCATATATGCGGTCTTTTTCTCTTAGATGTGGCCTGCAATATGGATGTTACCCGTAGACGACACTTACGGATCTTGGCCTTTAAGTGGTAAGGTTCCCTTCCACCTGTCCCCCTTGTCATTTTAACTCATGGGTACCGCTTCCCCCTATACAGGTGAAATCGACATAATGGAAGCCCGGGGTAACGGTCCTTCCTACCCAAAACAAGGCTCGGACTACGTCCGAGGATCCCTTAACTGGGGTCCTCTCTCCTGGCTCAATGCCGTGTCGAAGACGTACGGGTGGTGGAAGATGAAGAGGGGGAGTTATGATCAAGGATTTCATACGTATTCTTTGGAGTGGACGGAGGATTTCATCCGTATGTGTTTTTATTTTGGATGTTCGAAGAGGAGCTGATTGACATCCTTCTTTCTTTCCTTCGTTTCGATAATCACCCAACTTCGATACAAAACACCATTACTCAACAACATGACACACTTCCTCCTCCCGCGCACCGCACCCGCAGCCGTATCTACGTCGACACCCGCCTCCACCATCTCCTCGAGCTTCGCATGAATCACGAGTCGTTTTGGCAACGAGGTGACTTTCCCAGTGTCGTGCAGAATGGTTCGCAGTCTATTGTACTTCAGAATCCGTGGGTGAACGGTACGAATGCAGCACCGTTTGATGAACGTGAGTTTGGCTTGTTTCCGTCTCGTTTCATGACATGCGTTGACGTTTGGAATTTGCGGAATAAGGGTTCTATCTTATTATGAATGTCGCTGTTGGAGGTACTAATGGGTGGTTCCCTGATGGGAGCGGCGGGAAACCTTGGTTGGATGGGTCGCTGAGTGAGTCCTTTTCTGCTTCTCCGAGGAGTTCTCGTTCTCGTTGAATTGTGAGCGGCTGGCTGACCTATGTTTGGGACTTGTGTGTGTAGCTGCTATGAAAGACTTTTTGCTCGCACAGGATCAGTGGTATCCTACCTGGCCGCAGGATTTAGAGCAGAGGGCTTTCGTTATGTGAGTTGTTGTTTTTACTCGGGCTGATTGGTCGTGAATGCTGACCGGAACTTTTCAAACAGTGATTCCGTTAAGATGTGGCAGCTATGCTCTGCACAATAGATACACAGGCTTACTGTTACCTGTAAGCACGCTTGCTTTAGCGCTCAATTCGGGGTTCGAGACCGACGGAGACCGCGTTGTTTCGGCTTTCGGCCTGTGCGACTTACCATGTCGGTTAATATGATTCTGACCTCCTCACTGTTCTTGTACACGTACATACAAACACTACGCACTGCTACCTTTTACTTGCTTTCGTCTTTGGACGCAAGGAAAACGTTACATATTCACATATCAGTTTACTTATATCAGTATTCTCCCCCTACTATCGTAAATTCATACAGTACATAACGCTGTTTTCTTCCGAATCCTTGTACCCCTCTAGTATTATGGACAAACATGATAGACTTGCTTGCCTTCAGTTATTGCTAAGTGCATATTGCCGTGTACGGCGCGGCGCGGTATGGCTGTCGGCTGTCGGGGTACACATATGGGCTTCACGACAATTTTAGTTTGCCCGAAGCAAAGGTGATTTGCCAAGGACTCGGAGACTGGAGTATCACGGGCGCGCGGCGAGTTCATTGGATGAAGCGCTGGATTGATCATTCTACACCTTTGTACACTCGACGCTTGCACGCTTGGGCGGATCTGCGAGATTCATTATAAAGGAACCTCAATTTCTACAATGTGCTTCAGGCTGGCCCTCCCATTTTGCTGTTCAAGTTACCGGTAACCGTACAGTCGACGTCCTCCTCAACGCTCAAGCTCAGCTTCACGAATCAATTGCATTCTCTTGTCTCTCTGAACAACATGCTATTCGCTACTACTAGTTCATTCGTCACGCTCGCAACGGTGTTCATCACGTCTTCACTCTTCCAGACGGCTCATGCATTACCTGTAAGTGGGTTCCTAATCTGCCTCTGTTACCTGCGATACTCAACTATAAGTTTTATTCAGACCAACCTTACCCAACGAGCTGCTGGGCCTTCACAAAAACTAGAACCGCTTGGATTCTTTGGCACACATCCCGGCAAGCAGTATCATGACACGCAGGATCTTGGGAGATTATCAACAGTCGGTGACTCTTCGCCCCCTTATCTTGATGGGCTTCGGATTGCAGAATCGTTGGATAGGTGCGATTTGCATGTTTATTTTGTATACGCGCTTTTTTAACAATGAGGATTCCAGCACCGTCCAATACACACGACTGTCTGTCCAAAAAGCCGGACTCCAGGCGGAGAAAGCGCAGATTTGCCTAGTCTACGCAGACAAGACAGAATGGCGTGCACTCAACAAGGTGAGTCATTTATTCTCCACTGTGTCTTTCCGCTTACACTATTGCTTCAATAGGTCTGGGTAGAATCCGCAACACAGTCCAGTGGGCAAACAGTGCGCTCCCGGGCTTCCGCAGTGGCCTCTAAAGGAGTCAGTGCACCTATAAAGATCGGTAAAATAGGTCCACTTTCGGGTAACGAGATGTTTTTCCCGAGAGGTTCATCCGACAGAAAACTCAAATGGAAGTGTTTTGACTTCGCCACAATTGCATCAGATCCACGGTTGAAGCAGAACGTGAATCAATGTAGCGTCAACTATGTAAAGATGGCTTCGACGTGGAATGTTCAGAACCTACCGCTTCGGTACCGGCTACCGAAGTTGACGTCGTCGGACACGAAATGCATATATTTGATGTAACCTAGAATGTCTTGTCTTTTCAATGCAAATCCGTGTTACATTGTCTAGAGTTAGTATTGCCCTGTCACTCGCCCTGAAGTTACGTTTTCCATTGGAAAGGAAGAACCGGAGAAGTCAGAAATTGCTTCGTAGAAATAATGAGAAAGTTTGGAGAGAATTGGATAGCTGTTATACGATGTGAGCGAAGTCCGAGTTATATTCTCGAGAGACTCAGAGAGAGACTTGATGCATGATGCATGATGAGTCACCGTGCGAAAAGTGACCTAAGCGCATCCGGGGTCAAGTTGTTGCGGCTGGCGCATCCGCTAGCGCTAGCCGCAACAACTCTAACTATGCAGTATCAGGACTACAACAGAAACAATCCCGCCACTTACTCCGTTAAGAGTGGTCTTGGCAGCTAGAACAAAATCTCCAAGAGCCCATACGATCTCGGTTCCGCAATTACCATCGACAATATCGCATCCCCTCCAAGCACCACCTGGACAGATGTCAAAACCAAATGAAATTCCAAAATACAGAGTTAAAGCATGAGCGTGTACATAGTATTAATGCTCTCTTCATACCCTGTCATGTCCTCGCACCTTCGCCGTCACCGTAACAGTCGTCTTCAACAAGCTCAGAGGAAGTATGCCGGTTAACGGTTACAGATGTCTGTCTATGCGGCTATTGCGCAGAGCATAGCTGCCACATCTTGACGGAATCACTATTCGGATAATTTCGCTCAGCATTCGCCATATCTTCAACACGGTCACACAAGCAAAGTGGTTGGGGGCGGGATGGATCAACCCCGAGCAAAAGCAAAAGCAACTCACATGACGAAAGCCCTCTTCTCCAAATCCTGTGGCCAGGTAGGATACCACTGATCTTGCGCGACAATAAAGTCTCTCATGGCAGCTACACACAAGTCCCAAGAAACAAAGATCAGCCAGCAGCTCGCAACTCAGCGAGAATCCGGGGGGAAAAAGACTTACTCAGTGACCCATCCAACCATGGTTTCTCGCTCCCATCAGGGAACCACCCATTGGTACCTCCAACAGCGACGTTCATGATGAGATAGAAACCTAAATTCGCAAGTCACGAACCTCAACACATTATCAAAACGGAACAAGACAATCAACTCACTTTCATCAAACGGAGCTGCCTTCGTACCATTCACCCACGGGTTCTGGAGTATAATAGACTGTGAACCGTTCTGCACGACTTCGGGGAAATCACCACGTTGCCAAAACGACTCCTTATTCATGCGGAGATCGAGGAGATGGTAGAGGCGGCTGTCGACGTAGATACGCCTGTGGGAGAGGGATTAAGGCGTGTCGTTAAATCATCGAAGGAAGAAACACTGAAAGTAGAAGACACATACATAAAATCTTCCGTCCATTCCAGGGCATACGTATGAAACCCTTGATCATAGCTCCCCCTCTTCATCTTCCACCAACCATAGGTCAGCGACACGGCGTTAAGCCAGGAGAGAGGGCCCCAGTTGAGGGAGCCTCGGACGTAGTCTGAGCCTTGTTTTGGGTAGGAAGGTCCGTTGCCTCGAGCTTCCATTATGTCGATTTCGCCTGTATAGGCGGAATAAATATTAGTGAAGAATAAGAGGAGAGAGGGAAAGCAGGGATGAAGGGGAAAAAAGCGTACCACTCAAAGGCCAAGACCCGTAGGTGTCGTTGACGGGTAACATCCATATCGCAGGCCACATCTAGAAGTAAGAAAGTCCATATATGTGCATCAAAAAACTGATCATGGACCTCATACACAGGTGAGTGCTTACCCAGTCACTGTAAAAGGGAACAAAGAGACTCGTCAGCAAAAAGATTCTCTCCAAGTATTCACCAGAGTGGACTGACCCTGTAGGAATTTTCGCTCGAACTTCCACCCTTCCGTACTTGATACTTGCGCTCTTTCGCGTTGTCAATCGGGCGCTCTGCACGGGATTGATGATAGTACCAGCAGTAGCGTTCGACACAGCTGAGCATGCTTTATAGTACGCTTTAGCATCGAAGGACGAGTCGGCGCCTGCAGAGGAGGTAGAAGATCCTGAAGCTACAAAGCAATATGTCAATAAAAGAACAATAAGGCGTTGGAAGAAGCATTGAACGTACTTGGGTCACCATTCTCAAAAGTGGTATACGACTCTCCTTGGGTGATATTGTATGTGCAACCAGATATGTTATACACAAGCCCATTCCAGATCGAATCCATAGGCACCGAGTCACTCGTGAGCGTAGGCAAGATATACAAATGCCCATTTGCCACGAACGAGTTGTTCGTCGAATCCGTCGTCATCTCAAACTCGCCATTACCAAACCCACTCATATCGACCTCCCTAAAGAACGTGCCGTTGTCCCCGAATACACCTTCATCAGAGTCGAACTCTTCGTCGAGGACAAGACAGAGGTCCTTCGGGTCGATCAACCGCACATTCCGATAGTCAGAGAAGCATTTGAGCGCACCAGCGATGCAACCGAGGAGCATCATCGCGTAGGTTATACCATAAGCGACGCGTGAATAGGGATCGCGTTTCGAGAGCCAGGGTTTCTCTATAGGGTTCTTCCCGTCCTCGTCAGGTACAAGCATGGTAGACTTGGGCCTCCCGCGCTTCGACTTGAGTGTCTGCGGATTGTTCACGGACTGGGAAGAGTACATCGTGTGCAGGCGGGAGGGAGGCAAAGCAAACGGTTCTCTCGTCCTCCCGCCATTCGACATGTGAACAGCACTGGAATAAGGAGAGTCGACGGGTGTTGGACGGTTGGAGTAGTGGCTGATCGACGAAGATACTCGAGGGAGCTCAGCGTGGCTGCCGGTGACGGAGGTGAAACCGCTGCGAGGAACGAAGTTGTAGTTGGGAGAGTCGGCAGCTGTAGGGCGGCTGAAGTTGTAGCTGTCGCCTGAGTCTCCTCCGGGGGCGTCCGGTAATTGGAAGCGGGTGTCGGTGTTCCCCGCGTTGTGGGCTTCGAGGGTGCTGGTGTTGAGAGGCGTCGAAAGCACGGAAGATGGGTGTTGACCCAGAGCATATACAGGGTGGCTGGGGAGGTTTGCAGCTCGTGAGGTCAATGTGTTTGTTGATTCTGCATCGGAGGCGCTATCTTCAGTGACACTTTCCGTTGACTTGGGTTGAGATGAAAACATGCTCTTGACGGGGGTGGATCCTTCACAAAATTTTCGACCTTTTGTATGTCATTCCAATATATTCTTTTTCTGTTTCGATGTTCAAGGCCTCGACTCGAGATCCAAATGTCAACCTTCTGGCTGTGGGTGAGAAATTAGTCAATGTCAGCAACGATGATGTATACTCAGGCTTACTAGTGTATCCGTCATCATTTACTAGGAACAAGCCTTCCTGTTTATCCGACTTCCACACATACATCCATCAGTTTCGCGCCGAACTCGTCAATGGACCACCGACAAGCTGAAGTGTCCGGGACCAATAAACACGTCTCCACGAGCTCCGATCCACCTAGACACTTGGTACTACCAATGCCGAATGATTCAGACCAGCAGATCTATCCCGAAGCGGCAGTAAGACTCCCAGTTCTCGGCTGATCCTCTTTGCAGTGCAGACCGGGCGAGTAGGGGATAAGGAGGATAAGGAGAAGATTGAAAGAGACTGAACTGAGGAAGATCAACACTACGTTAGATAGCTAATTAGAAGAGAGTACACCACGCACATGCTGATATGTCGTCCTTTTGTGCGTCAAAGAGTGGAATATCTGACGTATACATAATTCATGACGCTGAACTGTAAGGTCACGTCGAGACTGAACATAGTCGAGCGAAGGTTTCAAGGGAAAAAAATGTAAATCATCGGAGAAGCTGCAAAGTTCCAAAAACAGTGATTCCTAAGTTTTCGGAAATCCGTATCGCCGGTCCGGGCCCTCCTCACCCACTTTCATTGGTCAAAGAACTACATAGCTCTCATTGCCTCTGAGCCTTCGCGGACCTCGGAACCGGCGCTCTGGCAAAGTGCATTAGAATAAGTTGTTCCGTTCAGGACCCTTCACCGCCGGGGATACTGTATGGGTGCTGTGCTGAGTACTGCATCAGTGTGGCGTAAATTTTTAATTGGCTTGCGGCTCATGCAAAAATTTCCGTTGAAATGGCAGACCAAGACTTCAGTATGGTGTGATTTCCTTGAACGGTCTGGCTGTGTGTTTGTACGTATGCAGAGTCTTCGTCTTGAACGGTGAAGTCGATATCTAAGGTGGGAGCGAAATGTAAGTGATACTACGTTCCGTTCTCTTGCTCTTTTTCATGACGCGACAGCCTGCGACAGCGCGCAGGGAAGGAAGGAAGTATGTATAGTATTACCGGCATGGGTCCAAGTAATGTAGCATGTACTCTAGGCTCTCTTGCCAGCTCGTTTCTAGAAATTCAGGCCACATGGCCTGTCGGTCCGTACGGTCCGACCTCATTTCGTAGAAACGGCTGGTCCAAACGGTAGCCATTTTGGCGCGTGCAGCCAAATGTGACATTGAACTTAGGCTCAACAACTTCAAAAATTTTGTATTTTACAGACTATGAGATTTACCCGTTTTGAAGAACGCTGATTCGAATGGTATAGATGTCAAAAAAATTTTTTTTTTAACAATTTGCAGTGTTGGTCTGGATGTGTGCAGCGTGCTGAGTCAGAGTTTGATGACCTCGAGCATCCCTTCTACAGTACAAGTAAAGCTCAAAAAAAATCATATTTCTATGACATATCTCATTCTGTTCTGGTTGACGAGAGACAAAGATTCATATAGGTCTCTCGAGAAATTTTTTTTATAAGTAAAAGCCAAAATTCTTTGAAGTCCAATGTCACAAACCGTGACCCTGCCAAAGTGACAACGGTCAGGACCAGCCGTTCCACAAGAGCATCTATTGTTTGTTGCGCAAACAACTAGTTTTGGATGTTTATCGTCCAAACATGCTCGCGTGGACGGCTGGTCGCGAGCCTACATGTACTCATTGATTAATATCATCGGATATATCGGATATGTACCTGCCCTGCATGTCGCGGTTCAAGCTCAAGTGGGATCCTGGATTCCTTCCAATTGCAAGGCTCTTCTGTCTTCTTCAGGTTACTTTGTATGTAGCCTAAGCACGTGGGATCAGTAAAAGCAAAAGAACACCTGGCAGAACAAGGCCTATGCTATATGCGTACGACGAACCTGCGTGGCCACACTTTATCATCTCTTATCATGAGACGGAATCAATGATGGAGACCAAAAGAGAAAATGAAAACTTCCACGGACAATGAAAGAAGAATGATTACTCCTTCGACGGTGATACCCCACTTGAAAGCCTGACAAGAGTCTAGTAAGAACCTGAATCTAGAATGTCACGGTGCGCATATCATTGTTTGATAACTGAGACATTTGAACTGAACTAGTAAAGATGCAGATATATCGGTAAGGTTCAGTATATACACTGTAGTGAGTGGAGTAAGTACATATCGGACAGTGACACTACCGCTCGGCGCTAGATAACATTTTCGATCGGAGATCGCGAAGGCTTTTTCGGCAGCACATGGCAGTGTTGATGTACCTTATTACTTTTCTTTCTGAACTTCACCTTTCTGTGACTCTCGTCTCACAGCATTGTCTGTCGCTGCCGATACTCTATCTGGAGTGCTTCTTGCCTTGCCTTAATCGCCCTTCGCAGTTCCGTCTTGGCTCTCGAACTTCGAAAACAAATTGCTCGCAGATAAAGAACCAACCTGAAGTCTACACTTCTCATCAAGGCCTATAGAGGCCTATAGCCATCCCCTTAGTAAACGAAAAAAGAAACCAACTACGTAGCCTGGTGCCTCGCCTCTTGAACTGCACTTCTACACGGCAGAAGTGTACGACGAACGGCACTCATGCATGAAATGCTGTTCTTTGGACATACGTCTGACGGTCTGATGTATGACCCGCATTGTCCTACTGTATCGGACTACATAGCAGTACCTTCTCACCCGGCCATGGAGCGATACTTATGACGGAGCCTGTAAGATCTTTTTTTTTTTTTGTTCGAGGGACCTAGAACAAATGCTAGATGCCATAGACATGGAGTACCTGAATTTCGAAGCAAGCATTTGTCCGAGCCTGCCAATTGAACAATCAAGTTGAATCGAATTCAAGCTGTCGGGATTTCTACTACAAGCTACTATACACGGATTTCCTTTAAAACGAGATCGATTGCATCCTTGACTTATCATATTCTACGACTCGACTTTCACCCATTTGTTCTTCAGCCCACAGTAATAGAGGGCTATGGACTATGATAATGACGATGCTATCCTTCACTTTCTTTGGGCCAAAGTACGTTTTCTTTTCCGTTCGATTTCTCGTCTGCTAATCATCATGGATCATAGACCCAAGGGGATGCATGGTTCAAGCCAACGGAGGAGAATGTCTCTTCAGGTGTTTGCCTCCGTGTCGAACCCGGATTCTTTCGAGTTTTCCCTTACGAAAATCGCTTTCTGATTCCGTTCGAGGCCGCCGTCCGTGCCCTCAACCCGCTCGTTGCGATAAAAATCAGAAGCGCTGCGGTTCATGCAACTGTTGCCACTATGTATGCAGCGCTCTCTTTGTCGTAAGACTCGTACTAAAATCTTCTCATTAGCTCAGCGGACGCGGATGCATTATATCTAGATGTTGGGACCCGTATTCAAGTTTTAGACACTATTGGACAACTCCCTGAAGCAGACAAAGAGCAATGTGGAGCTTTCGTCGTACGTCCATGACAGGATATCGAATTCTGCTACTCTTAACTCACGACTACTAAAGCGTGATGAACGTATTCTCATCGTATGGTCAGACGATTTGGACAATATCGTTGAACTATGCCACGACTTCGAGGTCAAGTTAATGAAATTCGTCTGGCGCCAACGGCATACTGGTGCGGCATCGTTTAGCATGTCTGGTAGCTACTCCATCTCGCCTTCTACGGCGGCTTCAATCGTCGACCTTACCGAAAAGGACAAGAATCTCCCTACTGAGATTCCAGAAGACTCTTCAACAGCGAGTACTTCATCGCCAGCGAATAACACACCTAAATCCAAGTCGAAGTGGGCCTGGAGCTGGAAGCTTTCGTCGAAGAAAGTGTCCAGTGGCACAGAATCTGATCCGGAAAAGGGTGCTACGCCTCAAGCACGTCCCATTCGCCTATTCGCTCCTTTCTATGGCGGTTTCGGTGCTGGTCTCTCTATTTGTAAGTTTAATCATGTCTGCTCTACCCTGTCGATCTCATCTGATTCTTTGTAGTCTTCATCTGGTGTGGTGCATCGGTTCTGCTACAGGAGTATCGACTCGACCATGACGCAACGAGGTTTGCCTTGCTTGCTACCGCCCCGTTCCTTCTATGCGTGTCGCTAGTGAGTCATCAGTCTATAGTGTGTAAGGGACAAGTCTCATCCGAATCCATTCTCCTAGTTTTTTGCACTACAAGTCATTTCCTCCATATCCTTCTTGTACGAAATTTTCTTCTCTCATAATACCCATTCACTCATTGATATATCATCGCTATTTTAGGCTAGGTCCTGTCGCTCAGTATCACGAAAACTCCCGCTACTACTCTGCGATTCCCCCTGAGGCCAATCCTGAATTGGATACTCATCTCCCTCATGTTACTATTGAACTGCCGGTATACAAGGAGAGCTTGGAGGAAACAATGTTCGTCGATTTTACTCACTCGTGCATGCGCATGCGGAGCCGGACCCTCGATCAATGGTGGGGTCGAAGAGTCCGTCTCCGGTATCCCATTTGCCATTTAGGCTTCTCATTTCTTTCGGGGCTTACGGGTGTATCGGCTTTTATGAGTTGACGCTGACATTTTAATTTCTGTTTAGCTCTCCTTCAGTGATTTCAATTAAAAAGGCTATGCAGACATACGCTCGGCAGGGTGGGACGTCGGCCATCTTCGTACATGATGACGGGTTACAGCTAATCAGCCCTGAAGAGCGAGAGAAGCGGATTCGGTTCTATGCCAATCACAACATTGGATGGGTCGCTCGACCACCTCATTCCAGTGATCCTGATGGATTCAAGCGGGCTGGTCGTTTCAAGAAGGCCTCAAATATGAATTACGGATTGGCGTTGTCGTTGAAGATGGAAAAGAAGATTTTGGAGCTTGAAATGTTGGAGAAGACTGGACGGGAAGTCGCTGAAGAGGGCAAGTGTTTGGAAGACCGCGCGTTGGACTTGGCCATCGAAGAAGTATTCGTAGAGACCGGCAAAAAATGGAAGCCTTGGGCTTGCAATGGCAGGTCTCTCCGGGCGGGCGATATCATCCTCATTGTCGACTCGGACACTGTCGTACCAGAGGTGAGGCTGTTTGTCAGTATCTATAGTATGCTGCATGCTTACTTCTTCATTTTTTAGGATTGTCTCCGAGATGCAGCGAGAGAACTAGCTGAATGTCCGAACGTTGCTATTATACAGCATGAATCTGGTGCGTAAACCCCCCACAGCAATGCCGAGACAAGGGTCTTATGTTTTTTTTCCTCATCTGAAGTTATGCAGGTTGCTTACCATTATTTCGAGAATGGTATCGCCCATTTTACTCGCAGAATCAATAGGTGTATATCTATGGGGTGTGCTAACGGGGAGATCGCTCCTTTTGTGGGCCACAACGCCTTCCTGCGGTGGTCCGCTATCCAAGATGCCGCTTTCATCGACCCGGATGATGGTGTGAAGAAGATCTGGTCAGAATCTAACGTCTCCGAGGACTTTGACATGGCTTTGCGGCTACAGGTGCGGTTGTTGTCGTTTTGGATTAGTTCAAACCTTTTCCCTGAACGTTCGTCGATTTTAGCTCAAAGGTTATATTATTCGCTGGGCTACCTACTCTGAAGGCGGCTTTAAGGAAGGCGTATCTCTCACTGTCGACGACGAGCTAAACAGGTGGCAAAAATATGCTTATGGTTGCACTTCTCTCGTGTCCCTCCGTTCGACTGAAGGATTGACTACTGCTGCTTCAGGTTGCAACGAGCTCATTTTCAATCCTCTCATACGTTGGTGGAAGACGGGACCCATCACTAAACAACTGCGGACGTTCTTGTGGTCCGGCGCTCCAGTGCACTACAAGATCAGTATGATGTCCTACATGTTCTCGTACTACGGCCTCGCGGCCTCCGCGTTGCTTTCAGTGCTCAACTACTTGCTTTTGGGATGGGCATTCGATGTCGATGGGTACTATTTGAAGAGTTTCGAGATCTGGCTAGCCTGTACGGTGGTATTCCCTGGTGCAGGGAACATAGGGTATACATTGCTCGAATACCGCCTCGGTCACCGGAATATCTTCTCCGCATTCCTCGAAAATATCACCTGGATTCCCTTCTTGTGAGTCTTCATGAATCTGACGTATCCCCAGACGCTTGCTTACAATGGCGAACTTAGTTTCTTCTTCTTTGGTGGTTTGAGTGTGCATTTATCGACTGCATTGCTTGCGCATATGTTCTCCTATAACATCACATGGGGTGCGACGAAGAAGGTGAGTTATTCGTGCGATACGATGTACAGGCTAGATCTCATGATTTTTGCATTACAGGAAGTCGAGCGGTCAAACTTCTTCATTGAAGTGCCTCGAATCTGGAAACGTTACTGGCCCGTCATTCTTATGGGAATCATTACCGTTGCTGCTATAATCGTTTTATCTCTACCCCTCGTCCCCCCTTCGTGGAGGATTCCCGGCACATCTTGGGCTGTCATTCTTCCTCTCGCGTGAGTACCCTACATCAATTTGCTATACGCATTACTGAGATTCGATTCCAATTTTTCAGTATCGTTGTCTCTGGACACTTGCTTTTCCCTGTGAGTATCATCTCACCATCTCACGTTCCCGTGATATACAAGCATACTAACATCTTCATCAAGGTTGTACTCAACCCCTGGCTCATGATCTTCTCATACTAAACAGCGATACGCCTGTTGGTTCCGCATGTACATTTTCATTCATTTTATCCTACATTTACTTTTAATTATCTGTCACCCATGCCAACTCGCTCACTTCCCGTTTTCTCGTTTTGGGTCTTAAAATTATCACTTTGGAACTATGTATTCTCCACACTTCTCTTTGAATAGGGACTTTTGTCACTCGTATAGCCGCGCCGCACATCATACATGTTTAACCCAGTCGTTTTCAATAGATATACTATTATATCTTAGCGTTTTTATCTCCCACATATACATATGTACATCTGTACTATTCTTAGGTGACTCCAGCACTTCGAATATAGAATTGAGTCATGAAACCGGTATTTTCAGAATCGACAACACATTTTTAGTGCCGACGAGACTGTCGGTTTGTTTGTCACTCGTAAGCTTTACTTCTTTAGCAAGCGGGGAGTCCTGTGTATAGGGCTTCGAGCCGATTCGTTCTGCAGCGACTAAGAACGAAGTTCCCGCAGTACGCTTACCACAGTAATCTAGGAGCACTCGCAACATCCTCAGAAAAATCCATTCCTTCCAGTCGATAGTATTCACTCTATTCAATCGAGTTTGTGCATTCACCGAATAGCCCTTCAGAGGGGCATGATTTGTCGTTCAAAAAATGATAATAGAATATTGGAAGAAAAACAAAGAGAATAAATCGAGGATAAGTACCCTCACTGACCAAGACGTATTTTTAAACAATACCCTTCATCAAGACTTACAACCCCGCAAGCAACGTGCTTCGCTAAATTATCCCCGAGGGAGATGCTGTACTCGAAAGCCCGATAGAACTGAAAGGCCACCTGCCTTTCGATCTTAGCCGTGCCTCTCCTCCCTTCCGTTAGCAGCCTACTCTTTTCCAATCTCCTGTCCAGAGCTATCCAATCTTCGGAATTTGTATTAAGTACTTCGTAGTTGGTCCACCACTTCAAATTGACTGTAAGATTGAACTTTTCAAGCCTTCCCACCTCGTCTGCGGCATCAATTAAGTTCATGGAAAGTTTGAAGAGAGATGGAAACCCCGTGCGTCCGAAATCTGCTCCGAAGTCCATGCTTAAGGTGACATTCTTCAGAGAGGGTAGGTTCGAATTGATTATTGCGAGGAAAATATCGTTGTGCGTGGCTGAGCGGAATTCAATTACTCTTGTTAATCAGAGAGGGCTCATCTATAAGAGACTTACGTTTCATAATCAATGTAATCGTCTCTAATGTCTCCCCCGACTTCTTGCAGAGGTCCGTCACCGCCTCTCCTTCCATGCCTTCCATCAGTCTCAAATCCAGTAACAGATTCCTCAAGCACATCACATTCACCGTAAACCCTGGTTGATGGATTAACAAAGACTTTGCCAATGACGCCGTTCTATAGCCCAATTCTAGCGATTCAAGACACGATGACGGCGTGGACTCAGACATCGGAGTCTCAGCGTATTGAGCTGCTGGTGAATATCGGGGTGTATAGGAGACAGGTCCAAACATCCCTAACGAGAGATAGTTCAACGACGAGCAGTTTTCGAGCAGCTCGTAAAGTGCCTTCATAGACTCTGCCTTTTCAGCTGGAAAACCTATCTCTACACCATGTAATGCGCACGGTGCGCTCAGTATACGCTGCAGCGATATTTTCAACGGCAATGAAAAACAGTCGAAGCGAGTTTCTTGACGGAAGGATATTATGGACAGTCTTTCTAGGTTGTTTAAAGCGTCGAGAACGAGCGGGAGGGTGTCATCGTTGTAAAGCCAGCTTGTGGGTAGCTTCGAATCAGATCCATACACCATGTCATCCAGCGCGTCATCCACAATAACCAACGCTTTCACCAGTGGTGCAAGTCTAGGAGACTGCTTCAGCAGTGAGTGAAATGATTTGGAGGAACCATAGTTCCTTTGTTGTGTTCTGACACAGTTTTCAGCTAGGCGCCATGTCCAGTTTACCCCGTCTGATCGACTTTGAAGCACGACCGAGGAGAATATGAGGGCCTGGCTCCGAGAGAGTGTACATCGCGAAACGAGAGCCAGTGACCTGAGCGTCACTAAGTCGTCGCTGAGGTGATCAATGGTGGCGTCGAGGAGCTCTTGAGGGAGCGCTACTGCTCGTACAGGTGGGAGTGAAACGTCGGCTATGGGCGCGAGCATCATTGGGGAGAGAACCAAGTTCACAAGTTTCCACTGTGCTAGTGATATCGTACGACTTGAAGACGAATGCTCAACGTGTAGCGGAATATTGAGTGGCGTTGCCCTACCTCGGGTTATTTAAGGTAAGTTTATGTAGATGACAGATGGATTGTTGTATCAATCAATGCAAAGTGTCTTACCTGTAGCTCATGCATTATTACATGTATATGTATATTCAGTATGTATGGTCTCCACGTGTGCGGGGTACCAACAACCTAAACCATTGGAGTAAGATTGCATGCGGTTTGGGATGAGTGGAACAAGTGGAAGCAGAGAAGCTTAGGAAAATACTTCATAGTAGATTCATATCGCAGGGTGTACGATAAATCATAATCAAGACCAGAGGTTTTTCTTGAAATATCCAAGTCAAAAACAAGGAAGAACGAAAACGCGGAATGAAAGTGACTTCCACACTAAAGTGGCGCCCGTGTATATATGGAAGTTTGCGGACAAGTTACGCTTTGGCCATTGTCTTGTTTTTTTCCACGTGCCTTTGCTTGGTACACAAGGCTATGCCAATCAACAGCACGACCTTGCAAATCTAAAGACTCAAAGGCATTCTCCGCTTGTTAACTATCCAGTCTATCCTTCATCAGTGGCCTCTGTGAAGGTCGGATGGAGGTTACAACTGCAACTCGCACGAATCGGCTTCGTGGAAACAACATACATGACAGCGGACGACGACCTCACTCACGAAACAAGCAGTGGGTCGCAGGAGGGGAGACTCGAAGTGGGACGAGCACGCCACATCTTGCTGATGGAGAGCGTTGGGAACGCGGTGGGCATAGAGGCGGGGGTAGAGGTCGAGGTGGGATGCATTGGGAACCGCGGAAACCAGTGAAGAATCTACCTACGAGTGAAAACGTCGCCGTGGATGAACAATTGACTGTGCCACCGGAGGATCCTGTGCTCGAAACGCAGGAAGAACGCGAGAAATTTTATCAGGACGTGCGTTTCTGGTTCTACTGCCTACTATGAGCAACTCAAATGGGAATTTGTTTTTCTTTCACGGCAGCTCGTCAAAGCAAGAGAGGTGGAGAGGAAGAAGGCCATTCAGGAGGGTACAATGGATGATCCGCTGGTTCCAAAGAGACTTGAAGATGCGATAACGATGGTTGGAACATGTCAGGATATGTGTCCGAGATTTGAGAGGTACCGGAGGGAAAGGGAGAACAACTTGTTCGAGTGGGAGACGGTACGATTTACTTTCAGTCTAAAACTGGATCTTACACACATCTTTTCTCTTTCCTTAGATTCCTGGCACTAAGCGCGTAGATCACAAAAGAGCTGTGAAGATGTATGAACGAGCAGCAGGCGACAAGACGCTACCATCGGACTTACGACCACCACACGTATTAAAGGTATCTGCATTGGCCCATCGCTCAGTAGTTCGATTACTCAAGATGTATACAGAAAACACTTGACTATCTGTTTCATGACCTCGTTCCACGAGCAGGCTTCTCACCCACCTTCAACTTTGTTCGCGATCGTTCGCGTGCAGTTCGGAATGATTTCACAATGCAACACGAGCAAGGAGAGTTGGCTATCGAATGCCATGACCGCTGTGCTCGCTTTCACATACTCGCATTACATTTTGAGCGTGGTCGCCGAGACTTCTCTTTTAACATGGAGGAGCAGCAACTTATGAATAGTGCGTGTCGGCCCACCTCTATCCTATTTATCTCTTACTGACACTCTGGGTCATTAGCCTTGCAAAGCTTGAAAGAGTTTTATGAAGATCAACGGGGTTCCTACGAGTCTCCAAGCGAACTCGAGATGCGTGTGTACCACCGACTTATACATATCCGAGATCAAAAGGAGCGTCATGAAGATGTTCCTGAGCATATCAGGGAGCACCCTGTGTTCAAGCTTACCACGGAGTTCAGATTACACGTGCAGAAGAAAAGCGAGCCTATCAGAAAAAACTCCCCTCTTGTCGTTGACGGAGAGGCTATGCAAATCTTCGGTCGGCTGGCTGGAGTGTTAAGGGAGATGGGCAACGTGGTGATGATTTACCTGGTGGCTTGTATACTCGAGCATCTTTTTGGGAAAGATGCGATTGATAATATCGAGAGTATTCGAGGGGAGTTGACTATACCGAACGTTATTGACGGAGTATCGGTGAAGGACGTAGTTGACGATGAGGTGGAAGAGGCCGATACCGTACACGATGAGATGCTGGAAGGCGACGAAGAGGTTCCTGAGGTGATCGATGTCACTGAGGATCAAGTTCAAGTGCAACCTTCCGCACCTCAGTGGCCCAGTGGCAGTCCGTTCGGTGCGAAAGCCTCGACGTCTATCTTTGGAGTCTCAGAATCTTCATCCCCTCAACCCCCGCAACCCCAAACTCAAACTCGTTCTGCGTTTTCTAATTTGACCACGGCGTCAACTAACCCATTTGGCACTCAGAATGTTTTCGGCCCTTCCGCTTTTTCTGCGAGTCCGTCATCTGCACCTTTTGGTGGCGCGATCAACGGTTTCTCTGCGTTTGCGCAAGCCGCACAAGCTACTTCAGCGTCTCTGAGTAACGGGCAGGCGTCATCGGCTAGCTCAAATCCTCTGTTCCCAGCATCAGCTTCATTACCCAGCAGCAGCAACACACCCAAACCAGAATTCTTAGGCGCCAAACCCAATGTTTTTGGAAATATCTCAACAGAAGCAAAGACAGATTCGACACCATTCCCTTCATCTGTTCCTTCACCTGCATTTCCTTCTGCACCACTTCCTGGTTCGACTCCTTCGTCTTTTGGAGAAGCAACGAAAATTTTCGGTTCTCCTGTTAAGGCTAATGGACTGAAACCATCCCCACTGAATCCTCAGGCACCTTCCTTTTCACCTTTTTCAACGTCCGCACCTGCGCCGCCATCTACAGCTGCGGCACCAAAAATGTCGTTAGCGGATGCACCTCCGCTGTCTTCATCCTCAGCAGCAACACCCCCTGCTACAACTGCTGCACCAAACGTATTCAACGGTGGACTCTCGTCGTTTAATCCGACACAACTGAATTCTACGGCACAACCAAATACCACACCTACACCTTCATTCTTCAACACCACCTCTTCACGGGCTCCCCCTCCCCTCAAGCTTGATATCGCCACGCCAGTGCAACCCGATGCAAGTACGGCAACACCACCAGCGTCTTTCGTCCCTCTTCCTATGACACCTACGACGTCGTTTGAACCATCGCCTGCCCCAAGGCCGGAAACCATATCTCTCCCGTCGACACCAACATTACCTCCAACAGCTACTCATCCACGGCTCGATCTTCTTAAGGGAAGCTTGGTCACGTCTGGCTTGCCGACAAGCGGAAGCAGCGGTGACATTCTGAGCCCACTACAGTTAAATTCCCCTACGTTGTCACGACAAGGCAGCTTGAATTTTCTACATAATTTTGGACCGATAAGTACACCTAAAATTCCTTCGTCTTCTGCAAGGTCCTCGTTCTCGTTTGAAGCGTTACCGCATGTCCCGGCGAGCCCCAGCCCTCTTAACGGGGAATTCAAGAACAAAGGGAAAGGAAAAGGCAAGGCTACCGAAGATGATTTGATAGAACCGACAGAGGAGGAAATTGTGCAGGCCGAGGCATTTGAGAGATGCAGTACAGTTGTCAAGACAGCTTTCGCGCTTTGGCGCAATAAGCATGCCGAACATGCTGCTTATGCCGAGGCTGTTCGACATGGAGAATCGTATAGGAATCGCATTCACAGTCAGCGGAAGAATCAAGCAACAAACGGTGTGGTTGCGTTGCCCAACGAGAAACGACGGCGGATGTCGTCTTCGGTGGGCTCGATGGTCTCTGACATGCCACATACCGAGATGGACGATATCGACATGCGGTCTCCATTAAAGAAGCGTGCAAGACGCCGGATATCCAAGGAATCGAAGGAGTATCATGTTCCAAGAACGGATGAAGAGTTGGCTAGACGTTTGAAAGAGGTGCAGATCAATTTGTTTGCTTTTCTGGACGGAACGGAAAAAGTTGAAATGATTTCTCTTTGTCTTTGCTTCATGCTTCTCTTCCCTCCAACTTCCTTTTCGACGCTAGAACCAAGAAGAACATCAACGTCGATGGGCGCCTGGGTCGTTTTTGCAGGTGCTTAGGAAGCATGTCAAGGGAAAAGCCGCAGCATTGCTGGCTGGTGAAAGCGCGAAGGCGCTTGCACAATGCTGGCGTGTCTGGCTCTCGATGAACCCAGAGGTTGATGGTACGGCGATTTGGCTGGAAAAGAAGTTCGCTGTACCAGAGGCTGGTGAATGGGTTTCACAGGCGGTGTTTTCGATACCGTTGGTTCCTAGAGCTCCTTCGGGGTACCCAGGCGTCATTGTATTTGAGTGCACACCTCTGGATGGAGTCAGCGACGAACTTGAACGGTTAGTTTGGGATTTCATTCTTCAAGTTGTTGGACTTAGGAAACTCTTTTTGTGACTATAGAAAATATCGCATTCTAGACGACTGCACTCGTCTTCGTGATATCCTTCAATCGTTGCCTGCCAAACGCTATTTTGTCCCTTCGCTCTTGTTATTCCACTGGAGTGAGGGAGAAGGCTCGACAGTTTCGCAAGACTTGCTTGATATGGTTTGTGGGGAATTATCGTCCACCCAAATACCTATTGACCCTCCTGTAGATTTCTGCTTTCTTAGAAGAAGATCTGTTAGCCAGCATGCATACCTTCTCAATCACGGCATCTACGAAAGACCTAGATGCAAAATTTGGTCAAGCCTTGGAGTCACTCTCGATGGACATCGAAGGCAGATTAGTTCGAACGCTGTCCTTTCCTGGTGAGCATGAAGTCGCCGTCTACTTTTCGGCAGTACACTAACCGTTTTTGCTTCCTCGTTAGCTGTGTTCAAGCTCTTCGATGAGCTCTTCGATTCGTTTATACAGGAGTGGATGGAAAATTGCTCTACGATCGGAGACTGTAAGTCCTGCCACGTCACAATGTGTAACGAGGATTAATGAATGGTTCGTATAGTAGGCTGGGGTTTATTCGGAAGGCTGCTTTCTTCCGTGATTGACCTTCTGAACGAAATAATAAAGCTTGCCTCTGGGTTGATTGACAAAGCCTGTGGGACCCCTATGCCTGAATTCCCGGCTAGTGAGGTAGACGATGTTGAGTAAGTCGCCCATGTTCACGTCAAGTGATCGTAGTGTTCTGAATGCTTCTTGGTTCTGCTAGGTCGATATACGAGATTGCTATCCAGTGGCTTTCCGATTTGAACCTGCCTCAGCACACAAGTGCTATCACAGCCGACCTGCAAGCGCATCACGATATGGGCAAAAGTCCGTGACACTATTTCGCGTTTCTCCATCGTTGCTGAAGCCTTTCTCTATATTTAGTATTCCCCGCACAAATCTTCATAGATAACTTGCGCGACCTGGTTCGGTACCTTGCCGAGATTTCACTAGGCAGTGGCACTCTTTCTTCATCGTCATCATCCAATATGGTATTCTATATCCCGGCTTCCGAGATTGAGAATGCTCTGCAAGCATTTGCGCAGGCGGTTCAGCCTCACCAGGCTTTGTTATCGCAGACCCTAAATCTGAGACTTCGACGATCTCCGAAGAGACGTAGTAGTCTGTCTACAGCCGATAGTCCAACGAGCAGGTTCGTGCTTCAACCTTTGTTTTTTATTTTCTTTTATTTGCTGAAACACGCACTACCCTTTAGTAAACGTCTTCGTCTTTCTGCTTCTGCTTCTGCTTCTGCTTCAGTAGGCTCGTATCTCAGTCGAAGCCCGACTCCAAACCCGAACCCGAATTCGAATTCCAGCCCCTACATGAATGGACGACATAGTCCCTCGCCAAGCGAAAGCAGTTTCTCCGTCGTTGCGCCTTCACCCGAGGCGCCTGCAGTTACAGTCTCGATGCTTCGTGCGCTGACGAAGAATTTGAAAGAAAAATATGGAGGCCCATAAAATCTGGGAGAGAGGAGCCTGTAATTTATTTAAATACTTTCTCTGTCTTGGAAATTGCTCTGAATGATTGTATTACTACTTTTTTCATTGATGATGCTTTGCTGTAAAAGATATTGAGGACTGAAAGCTGTGCGCAAATGAGGAAAATCTGAATTCAAAAGTTCTTGAGAGGAAAATACACTTCGACAGTTACAATGTAAACCCAGGCCTAAACACCTTAGAGAGAATCTTTTTTCTTCTAGATTCGGATAAATACTCTTCAAACCAAATATCCTACAGAAATTTGCCCCCCTCTTTATCTCACAGCAGTACATAGATTGTCATATCTCCAAATTCCAGCGTTCAACGTTCAACTGAAAGCCAACGCCGTCCAAGTGGCTACAGCACCAATCGTCACGGCCGTAGCAGTTTGAGCCATGACACTCACAACCTTGCGAGCCCTCGTCCTCGCACGTTTCGTAGGCGGAACACGGACACCGTCGACGTTCGTCGTCGTCGTCGTCGTCGTCTCGGCGTTGGGGATTGAAGATGAAGAGCTGGCAACAGAGTGGGAAGGAGCCCCAGAGTTTTCACTCGCACTCGTATTGACGCGTTCAGCGCACAACTTCCTCCAGTGTTCCTCGCTCTCACTGCACCAATCATCCATACTCGTACCACGCTCGCGATCCCGATCCTCAATGCATCCATCGTCAGTATCATCAACGCGTTTCCGCTTCAACGACGATGGCGGGGGGGAAGTAGCAGCCTAGTCCGCATGAGAATGACTCGTGACTGGATAGTGGAGAATACGTACCTGAGCTTGAGCAACTTCCTCTGCCTCCTTGCGAAGGGCAGAAATCATTTTCATATCATCCTCAGCTTGTCGTCGGGCCTCCTTGAGTGCCTCCATCTCTGTCACACTACTCTCGTGCAGCGTGCGCATCTCTA
The DNA here is from genome assembly GCA_028554645.1 of Omphalotus guepiniiformis. NCBI lineage: Eukaryota > Fungi > Basidiomycota > Agaricomycetes > Agaricales > Omphalotaceae > Omphalotus > Omphalotus guepiniiformis. The sequence continues at coordinate 262,971 of JAQOOI010000020.1, forward strand.
AAGACACGACGAACATTTCAGTCAGCAATGGACAACCTCAAAAGAAAAAAAACACGTACTAGCCACTAAACTCTGCAGAGATTCATCGCTCAACTCCCTTACCTGAGCCTCCTTCTCATCTTCCAAAAGGTCAATAGCACTCTGCATATCGTTGATGCGCAACTGCAGCCCATCAACATGACCCGTAAGATCACTTCTCACATTATCAACATCATCTCTTAACGCGTCAACATCCTCACGCATGCCGTCGAAATCCCTCGACATGTAATCAAACTCCCTCCGCAAGAAATCGACATCGCCTTTAGCCCACTCGACGTCTTCTTTCATTTCATCAAAGTCTTCTCTATTCCCTTCAACCTCATTCCTCACACTGTCGATATCACCCCTCACCATCTCGATATCCCCAGTCGTGGTCTCTACATCTCCCCTTATACCATCCACGAGTACTTGCATATCCCCAATATCGGACTTGATATCGCCAAGCGAACTCAGCTTTTCGCTCATAGTATGCATGTTTGAATTGACGCAAGACTTATACTTCTTGCGATGAATTTGAAGGGCCAAAATGTCTTTCTGCAAAGCAAAGCATAAGCACAACATCCAACTATCAATTTGGTTGACGAACCTTCATCGTAACTATCTGATCTTCGATCTCCTTGTAGTCGACCTTGACTTCAGCCTCGACTTTAGCCTCACTCGCGACGAGCTGCTCATCATTTCCTCCAGTAGTACTGGCCATCGAAGCATCAACGGACTTGTCGACAGTATCGACAGCAGACGACGAGCCGAATCGTACCTAAAACTGGTCAGCCTAGGAGCACAAAAATCCACAAAAAAAACTCGCGTACGCCCATAGCCATAACTCTAGCACGCAATTCATTCAGCTTCTGTTGGGAAATCCGTGCAACCTGGAAAGCCGCGTTCAGCCGTGGAGAAACTCCAGAAGATGCAGCAATCTCTTTAGAGACAGCAGGGTCTGTGGGATTGGCGGTTATCGTGTCCACAGCGTCCGCGGCAACGTCCTTCGAAGCACTTTCCGCCATAGCGTCCTCGAGATCTGGATCGCCATGCACTTCATCAAAGACAGCTTCGTCAACAGCCCGAAGAGGATCCTCATCCAAAGAAGGGGCAACAATTCGAGCAACTTCAGTTGTAGTTAGCAGCACATCGTCACCAGCTTCAACATCACTTTCCATCTCTCCTTCAGCATCGTCATCACCATCATCATCCTCAACGTCCACGTTTTCGGCCTCGTTCTTTCCATTATCATCGTTATGTTGATCCAAATCGTCGACATCGACGACATCGATTCCATCAAGGTCAATGATAAAAGGAGGTTTCGCTTCTTTATCCTTGACGCTGGTTCTGTCAACACTTTCAGTGTTGGTGCCAGCAGAAGGAGCGTCATCTTCATGGCTTGTTCCAGGAGTCGTATGCGAGTTCGAGGGACCATTATTCGGTGGAAGACGATCAAGGTCTGAACTCAACGGCAGAGGACGGAACGGTGGCATATACAGGGATGACATCGCACCACTGCGATTCCACAAAGACATTCCAGACGAAGAAGGTGACGTGATGAAAGGGGCAAGACGTATAGGACCTCCATCGATATCGTTGCCAACCTGTCTTCGCAGGAGCGGAGGAAGAGGTGGTAGAGAAGTCAGAGGAGGTAGCGTCTTGCGAGAACTTGATGAAGAGGGCGTCGAGGGCACTCCTGTTGCAGCTTTTTCAGCTACACGGGCAGAAGATGGAGGTGGGGAAGGGGTAGCTAGATCCATCGGCGAGGACGACCTGGACCCTCTACCGGTACGTGATCCAAAGATTATTGGTCTAACCGGAGATACACCAAATGTGCTGCCCGAGGGCGGTGAAGGTGGTGCACCAAAGATTATTGGTCTAACCGGAGATACACCAAATGTGTTGCCCGAGGGCGGCGAAGGTGGTGCAAACAAATAGCTTGAAGGAGAAGGGAAGGAAGAACTATAATTCTGTAGAGACGACGCAGATATGTTCGGATCAGAGTGCTGGTGTAGGCTACAGAAGATAGACCCCAGATTACATTCCTGCCTCATTGCACCCGAGGCTGATGTTACAATTTCCACAGAGTCAGAATCTTCATTGGACGAGGGAGATTGGGATGCATCCATGTCCTCTGATGATGAGGAAGATGATACGGAAGAGTCATCTGAGGATAAATCAATTCGGAGTCCGTACCGGCCCGAGCTCGACGTGGACCTGGTGAGGCTAGTGGGGGTTTTTGGGAGCTGGGCGGTGTTAACAGGAGAAGAAGAAGCAGCAGCGATGGAATGCGAAATGGGAGCAGGAGGTATGTAGATGAGTTCAACTCTGGCTACGATTGGCCTGACTACCTCGTTGTTCTTGCCGACTGATTTGCCAAACGTGATGACATCACCATCATGCAGCATGACAGGCGTCTGTGTCACTATCATCGTCGAGGAAAGCTCTCTGGGCTTGCGAATGTGTGTACCATGATGAGAAGAGGTATCAGTGATGTAAAGCTATAGAGGAGGTAAAGTAGAATTAATGAATTATGCAGCGTGGGATAAACGTATCAACGCACCGAACCAGAATCAGAGAAGGTGAACTGAGCATGAGTCCTACTAACGACAGGGCACCTGAACAGTGCCCTCGAAGGATCACTCATATGCTTATTTCCTTCTTGACTTGGCGGCCTACGACCGACCAATACAGTATTCGTATTCGACTTTCGAAACATCATCTGATAACCTGGCTCATCACCACACTTCTCCACATGCAAAATGAAACCTACAACGAACAATGAAAGAAAGTAAGTACTAACATACTCGACAAACTAAGCAGAACTGCCAGACCAGACATTGACCCCCCTGTGGAGGGTCTTGGGGCATGCTTGACGCCCAGACACTGGATCTCGTCTTCAAGCATCCTTACTTGAGAGTTCGACGAAAGATACCGATTTGTGAGGACCACTGAGCGATGTCTGTGCGATGGATGAAAGGATCGAGTGAAAGGTAGGAAGCGAGGTTGCGGGCCCGACTCCCCCTTTATCCCAAGACTCAGCCCTACTGTTGCCTATTAGGGATTCGGAGTTTCAATGGTCACACACATGAGTCATGCGACTGCACCGGCGCCACATAAAATAGGACTGCTCAAGCGCTCAAGTCTCCCAGAGCTTTGAAACGAAATCATCAATCACCCAAGTGGTTCTGAGTAACCAGGCTCCTGCATGTTTGCCGTCAACCATGGAAAGACCACTCTGCGCACCGCACCCGGACGACGTTGATATCTGATTCGAGCACAGTGCTATCGTCACCGAGCAACTGAAAGCAACCTGCGAACACGCAGCTGTTACAGCGCTGCGAAAAAAAAATAATCCAGATCTTAGCCAGGAGTTCAATATACGACAAAAAAAACGTAACGCACTCAATATCTTCAAACAAATCTCCAAAAATCGTGGATAACCATCTCATTGTCCAAGGGCAGATCAAGAGACCACATACAACCACAACGAGGACCTCCCGGAAGAGCGATAGCTCATTCGCGAACATAGCACGCTTTGGTTCCGACAGAAGTCACTGAGAACGACGTGAAACTGCTGGATTGTGGGTCAACCAACGCTTGCAAGCAATAGTGGAACAACTCACCAGTAACGTAACGTCCAACCAACAAACTCAGTTCCCGGGCCTTCAGCGGTCACTTGCATCGACCGAACATAACGAAGAATGCCTAGAATTTATTACAGGCTACCTGCTCCATTGAATAGAGCAACCGCGTATCGAAACGTTGAACAATGCGACTAGGTTCAAACATATCCGCATAGGCCTACTCAGCATTTTCATTTCAGTAGAACCTTGAAAACAGAAACAACCCACACACCGTTCAATCTCATTGTTTGACTGAAAAAGCACAGCGTTTTCGGTACCACTGGCACCAGACTGTTGCGACTGTACTGGTAATGGTAGGAAATCAGGCTCGAGTGCGGACAGTACGCGTCGTTCGCGGTTCGGTACATCGAGAAAAATGCTCAACAATAGTATTGCCTTATTTGGGCATCGCGGGGTTCTGATGTCACGTGTGCGTGTTCTTAGGCATTGCGCAACACCCTCCATCCTTTTTGAAGGTTTCTTCTCGTCTCTCGTCTTTCGAGTTTCGCTGACTTATATGTATGTGCCTTTCAAGGGTCACCGGACTAATCCCTTCGACCAACGCAGCCGTACTTCGATGTGATACTAAAAGATGGACAGTGGAAATCTCAGGCCTTCCAACCCGGCCTGGTCAGGATAATCACGGAAAATTTTACCGCCAAGCTAAGGACGTACTTTGCCTCGAGGACTGAGAAGGGAATATCGATGGCAATCAATTGTCATTCACTGTGGTCTCAGGCGGGGCTCTCACGTAAAAACTATGATGGACCGAAATGCGATCGGATATCGGACTGTGGGGGAAAAGTAGGTAAACCCGACGGTATGTATGCTTTGTCAGTTGCACCCCTGTATTCTATAAAACCCCTCGACAAGTCCTGATGTTTTCAATTCGCAGTTCAAGAATCTCAGACTTGCTCTTATCACTCGTGTTAGTCTTTTCAAGATGTCTAAACCTTTAGTATTGGTACGTGCAGCTGTTTTCGGTTTCCTTTTGGCGCGTTCAAATATCAATATCTGACTTTGTATTCTTATTCTTGAAGGTTACCGGTGGAACTGGATTCATCGGATCGCATGTCGTTTCTCAATTACTCGAAAATGGGTACCGTGTTCGCGGAGCCGCACGTACAGCTTCAAAGCTTCGAGGGATTTTCCCAGAGACTACTCCGGAACAACTGGAAATTGTTGAAGTTCCTACTCTCACATCGGATTACACGGATGCTTTGAAAGGTGTTGGAGCTGTTATTCACGTCGCGAGTCCTTTATTCAGTAAAGGTGCTCCCGCGGAGGAGATTTTCCATGTGAGTTCATTGATAGATTATTTCGTTCGACTTTTTTTGTTGATGGGTAGGGTCTGTGATGAAGGGTGCATATGATGGAACGATCCACATTGTTGAACAGGCGATTGCTTCTGGAGTGAAGAAAATCGTGATCACTGGTACCTATGCCAGCTTGTTCGACAGTGAGTATACTATGCACGTTTTGTCATTATCAACACTGACGACGGTCTCTCACTTTAGATTTCGAAGCTGCATTCACTGACAGAGTGTATACCGAAAAAGATTTCTGTTCTGTAACACTAGATACTTTCTCACTAAAACAGGAAACACATTACATCTATCAACAAGCTAAGACTTTGGCTGATAAACGGGTATGGGAGTTTGCGCGCGAACATCCAGATGTGGATTTCACAGTCAGTGAGTAACTCAGGCTCTTGAAAGTTGTTTTCGTGGACTGACGATGTGTTACAGTTCTCCCTCCAGGAGTGTACGGCCCACTTGTCCCGAACTACCCTATCAACGAATCAACTGCTAGCATGGGCACCAACGCCGTAATATACAAACTTCTCACCGCCGGCCCCGACGCCTACCCTCCTAGCCCCATAGGTCATATAGCAGATGTCCGAGACATTGCTCGTGCACATATAGCTGCACTCACCGCCCCACCTGTCCCTGGACGTAATAAGCGGTTCATCATAACGTGGGGAACGTACACGATGAAGAAGATCGCGCAGCTTGTGAGAGAGAAGAGACCTGAGATGGCGGAGAAGTTACCTAGGGAAGATGTTGAGTGTCCGCGGGCTAGTAGTGCGCCGTTGGATACGGAGTTTGCGAGGGAGGTGTTGGGGTTGAGGGAGTATATCCCGTGGGATGAGACGGTGATTGAGGCTGTTGATGTTGTTAAGGAGTGGGAGAAGAAGAATGGGTTGAGGAAGTAGGTGTTTGTTGATGGATGTGTCGGAACTTTTTTTTTTGTTTGTATACGTTCTTTGTGTATTATAGACTAGAGAAGAAACATTATTGCGGCTTGTTGTTCTTGCTGATTTTGCTGACGTTGATCCAACACCTGCAGAGTTGTTTTCGATTTACCTGGTATTTTAGCCCGGCGCCTGTCAAGGGACATCAGCTAAGAGAAACATCTGAGCGCTGATTCGAGACGACTGGAGTCCTCGTCCTCCAAGTTTAAACACTAGCATGTGAGCCCTAAATAATAATCGAAGCTCGGAGAGTCGCGTCCACGAGAGTCGCGTCCATGAATAGGAAAATCATTCAACCGTGGGTGGTTCTTTTGTATGCGTTACGCGTAGGCGAGCATGGCAAGTCCAGGGCAGGTCTATTACGATGATTATAAGTGTGCAAATGCTGGCAGTGGGGAACTCGCTGGAACTCGACTTGGGGGAGGCTCGGGGCCCGACTGGGGCCCCATGATCAACAAGTGCGAAAGCTCGGATTCCCACGATTCATCTATCATTCCCGACGTGCATCTACTATAACACCTCAAGGATTCATCGATTCTCTCTTTCTTCAATATACGTTATGGATCAAATTATGCCATAGGATATGCGGATTAGTCCGGCGGGACATCAACATTGCTAATGTGAAGTGGTAGTACTAGTAACAGTGGTGGTTTAAGCTTTGGTGTGAGACGTTCGTTACATGTATGTAAGGAAACGACTTATATTCGTTTGTTCTTCTGGGAATGGGAATGGGAATGAATAAGCATCTCTTTTCTTTTCTTCTTTCCACCAGGATCACCACTCCCTCGTCTCCGTCTCCACCTCATTCGATCCCCGAGCTCCAATAACGCTACCTACCTCCAATGGAAGTCGCACCACCCCTCCAAAACCCCTCACCAACACCAACACCAACACCATCAACATCTTCCCCTTCCCCTTTCCATCGTACATCACTCCAAATACCCTCCTCTCGACCAGGTTGGAACCTCGACACATGGGTATACCTACCAACCCTCGGAACATCTCCTTATCCTATAGTTATAATGTACGCTCTTCCGCTTCCGAGTTCCGAGTCCACCGTACTATACCGTACAGTGTCAGTGTCAGTGTCAGTGTGCTAATAAGCGCTTTGGATTTTGGATCTCTGATCTCTAGGGCAAACGGATTCGGGTTAACGAAATCCTTGGGTCTTTCATCTTATGCGGAGGCGTTTGCTAGGGCGGGGTATGCTTGTTTGGTGTTTGATTATCGGAGGTGGGGGCTTTCAGGTAAGTGTCCCTTGGTTTCGTTATCGCTGCTCAGTGATATGTAATACATACGAGAATGCTAATGGCGGGGGTGATAACTTGAAAATGAAAATAGATGGAATCCCTCGAAATGCGTTGTTCATTTCTGAACAAGTAGGGGATTATAGAACTGCGGTTGAGTTTGTTAAGAAAGATTCGAGGTTTGATTCGGATAGGGTTGTTCTTTGGGGGTTTAGTTTCGCTGGTACCGTTCGTTCTAAGCCCTTCGTTGAGTGGGTTAAGATAAACTCATGACGATGTTTTCTAGGAGGACACGTATTAACACTCTCCGCAGAGGTTCGTTCATTTTCTCCTCAAATCCCATCTTTAGCTACCACTAATATCTTCTCTTCCCTTTCAAACCTTTCAATAACCACCAATACTTAGTACGGCCACACCATCAAAGCATCAATAACTCAAAGTCCCTACCTAGGCCGACAACTCCCATTTTCCCTCACCCTAACCTACTTCAAATTCTGGTTCTACGCCCTCCTAGACCTTTTCAAACAAACACTCGGGTTCAGTCCCGTATATATACCCATCACAGCACATCCAGGTGAAATTGGGAATATCACTGCGGTGGGCGCTGTGGAGGGGTTTTATTCGCTTACTCGGGATCCAAAGTGAGTAAAGGGCCGCGGGCTAAGTTCTAATTTCTTACGTGGTGGTGCTGGATTCTCCTCATAATGTATTGACCTGGTTTGGTTTTGTGGTTGTTATTAGGGAATTCGAGAATAAAGTCTCCGCGTCTACGTTCTTACGAATACCAACCTACAAACCTATACGCACGATTCATAAGATCGAGGTTCCGATATTGTTCGTTGTTTCCGAGAATGATGTTATTAGGCCCCCCAAGGGTGTTTTGGAGGCTGCTGCGCTTGTACGGGGCTCAGAGGTGCTTCAACTTAAAGGAGGTGAGTGTTATTGATAGTTGAAGTCTGATTGTCTAGCAGAAGGAAGTTCTCATGGTTTACACAGGACACTTTGATATGTTCTCTGGAGGGATTGATTTTGAGAAATCGGTTGAATCTCAGGTTGGGTTTTTGAGGAGGCATGTACCGATTGTAACAGTATAGTATTTGATTGTTGTGGTTGGGGGCGTATAATGTGAATGATTACAAGCAAGCAGCAAGCCCCGTTCAAAAATGCCACGGTGATCAAACGATGCTCGGAAAGTTGTTCGTTGCCCGCCTAGCTCAATCGGATAGAGCGTCAGACTTTTATCCATTGGAGGGCAATCTGAAGGCTGCGAGTTCGACCCTCGCGGTGGGCTATTTCTGAAAAGGTGTCATTTATTTTAATCTCTTTGCGAGAGACCTGTTCCGGGATTTACAGCAATACACGAGTCATTGTGGAAGATTTCTCTTCTGATTTGGCTAAGGGATCTCGTTACTATTCTGAAGGAACAGTAATAGTGCCCGACTCTTCTTGTACTACTATTCACCTAAACTAAATACCACTCATCGACACACCGAAACCATCCCATGGCCAAACGCCCTCAAACGCCCATCGACATCCTACAAACCCCAACTAACCACTTCACACCCTCCAAAACCCCATCAACAATCCAGATACTCTCACCTTCCTCGGTTCCTAAAGCATCCACGACGCCTTTTCTGATTGATTCTTTCAGGTTTGACATTCCTGCGCATCCGAGGCAGATTATTTTGACTCGTTTTGGGTTTGGGTTTGGGTTTGGGTTTGGGGTTTCTTGAGGAGGAGGAGGGGGAGGAGGAGGAGGGATGGGAGAGGAAGAAGGGGTGGGATGAGTGGGGATGGGGGTGGGGATGGGAGAGGGAGGATTGACCAGTCGCGCGGCTGCGGCGGATATTTTGGATTGAACGATGTGAGGAGGGAGAGCGTGGAGTTGTGTTGCGGTTAGACCTGTTGTTTCGACTCCTGCGAATCGACTACCATGCGCATTACTAGGGGGGGTACTAGGGGCGAGTCCGAGAAACGTATGAACGGCATTAGATAGAGATTCTTCCCATATTTTACCTGTTGTGACGATTCCGAATGTCGCTTGGGGTGGTGGGTCGATATCGAGTTCGAGTTCGAGTTCGGTGGATGAGGATGAGGGTGAGGATGAGAAATCGTGGTATTGGGAGAGTAAACCGAGACTTGTAATAATACTAGCTTCGAATATCCCAATAACATGTTTCTTCCTCCTCCCCCTCCTCCCCCTGCTCCCCCCATCACCATGCCCTTGCCCATCCGAACCATGCACCCCACTCCGACTTTGCCCCTCGATCTCCCGTATCTCCCTCCCAATCATCCCAACCAATGGATGCTCAGAATAACACGCAACTAAAAACCCATCGTATGACTCTGATGAGGATGAGATCAAAGGTTTAAGATAATCGAAACAGTATTCTGCGCTTTTTTGAGCGTCTGAGGGGGAGTTTATGCTTGGGAGTGCGTCTGGGTGTGGGTATGAGGGGGTGTCATTGTTTAGCGGGTGCGCCGGGTATGGGTGTGGATGTGGGTGTGAGTGTAGGTGGGGCGGACTCGAGGGTGCAGTGAAATAATCACACGAAACATCAGGGTAATAAGCCAATAACTGTGTTATTGATTCTTTGAGAGAGGATGTTAGGGTATTTGTTGTGTTTGGGTTTATAATCAGTAGTTTTATGCTTGACATGGACATAAGTAGATGGGATGGCAGTCGCGAAATAAAGATTCGTATACAAGTACCTGCGCCTTCAAATTCTCAATATCGTGACGTAATCCGGACCGTGACGCCGACATCAAGTTGTCCGTTTCGTCACAGCTCACGTGCAAACGCGCCTTCACTCAGTCACAGACTCACACGCGCGCCTTCTTCCTCTTCTCCTCTTCCTTCAACCTTCCTTCCTTCTTTCGTTTCGTTCCACCAACAAATCCAAATCCAAATCCAAATCCAAAAAACCAACACATACCCCCCGGTTAACGAAGACGAAAAAAAAGGAATCAAAAGGAATTAAAATCCAAAACAAAAGAAATGTCTCGTCGTTCACAAACGTACAAATCAACCCAACCTCAACCTCAAACACGTCGTTCCAAAGCCTCCGCCGCACCTCCTCCTCCGCGCGGACAACGACATACGCATACACACACAGCGCGTGTAGTCTCCGACGATGAGGATGATGATGCAGAAGCCGAAGGTGAAGGCGGCGAAGGCGAAGAAGGTGGTGGTGGGGATCAGATGGACGTGGATGTTGATGTTGGGTCTCAGGGTGTAGATGCTGTACGTGTTTCTTGATTTAATAAAAGGATGGATGGTGATGCGGATGTGTGGGTGTGGATCTTTGGGGGGGGTGTATAGGAAATCACACGAAAAGCGAATCAGTTGGCTCGATTGGCTTTGTTTAATGAACATCGGAGGATGCCTTTGAGGAGGGAGGAGATTTCTAAGAAAGGTACGGTACTGCAGTGTCTTTGCTTGCGGTGATACGAACATACGCTAACCTCGACGTGTCCTTGTGTCTTGTTTTTTGGGTTCGTAGTTCTAGCGAACAACCCACGCGTATTCGGACGTGTATTCGATAACGCACAAGCGATACTTCGTAATACGTTTGGTATGGAGATGGTAGAGTTGCAATCTCGTGCTGCGTTGGATAAGGATATGATGGGTGGTGGTCCGGGTGGGGCGGAAGATGAAGAGCTTGATGAGGCAAAGAGAGCTATTGGGTTGAAGAAGAAAGGTATGTGTACCTATTCTATCTCTTTCCTTGGTTCATGATCATGATGATCAATTCACTCATTCACACTTCGATAACATTGGTTTTACCAGCCACCGCAACAGGATCAAAAACATACATTCTCCGCTCAACACTCGATCCAACACTCATCGAGTTATCTTCACTCGTAGATCAAAAAATCCTCAATGCTGAACTCGAAGATGCTTTTCCTCCCGATGCTAATGGCGATGCCGATGCAGACGATGAAGAAGAAGATGATGAAGAAACGGTTAAAACGAGATGTTATGGAAGTATCTTATCTTGGAGCGCTACGGATCATCCTGTGCCTATTGGAATACTTTATGTGATTTTATCGTTGATTTTAGTTAGTGGGAGGGTTATTGGTGATTGTGAGTTTCTCAACCCACCCTTACCTTCCATCTGTCTAAAAACAACCCCCCGCCGCTGATATTATGTTATGTTATGTTATACGTTATACTAGCTGACCTACGAACCCACCTCCGTCGACTACACCTCCCAACTCAAACTCAAATCCCATTCTTACCCCATACAACACAACGATCGATGAATATCGATACGTACCTCGGGATATTACAACGTCAGGGATACATCGATCGTACCATTGTAGGTGACACTGGTACTAAATCCAAGGCCGGTAAAGGGGGCACTGCTAAACGCGCTCGAGTGTCTGGAGCGGGGGGACAAGATGATGAAGGAGGTGCGGGGGTAAAGTATGAGTGGAGATGGGGACCTAGAGGACAGAGTGAGGTTGGGGAGAAGGGTATTGCGAGGTTTGTGGCGGAGTTTATGGTTGGTGTTGATGAGGATGAGGGTGAGGGGGATGAGCAGGGTGCGGGTGGAGGTGCGGGTGCGGGTGGGAGTGGGAGTGGGGGTAGGGGCGGAGGTGGAGGTGGAGGTGGAGGTGGGGTGGATGGGGAGAAGAGGAGGAAGAAGATTGAGAAGGTTGAAGCGGGGATTGAGAAAGCTGCTGGTGGTGCGATTAATGGGTTGAAGTGAAGTGAAGTGAGGGTTTTGCTTTATTTTTCTGTTTTCTAGTTTTTATTCTATGATGTGGTAATTTATCGTACTTGCGGTATATACTCTTATACGTGTGTGTATACGAATCATTATTAGCCTTCTCACGACTTCTCATCCATCTACCATATCAAGTATAAAACTACTGATTATAGCCTTCCTCGAAGTATCAACCACACATTTACCAGCCTCAAAACCTGGGCCTGATGTTTCGTGTGATTACTTCACTGCACCTCTACATACCAACACCCGCTAAACACCCCTTCACACCCAGGCGCACTCCCAAACATAAACTTGAACACCGCTCAAAAAAGCGCTACTAGTACATACTCAGGCAGTTTCGAGTGTCTAAACCTATAATCGAGTCCGAGTCCGTCCGAGTCATACGATAGGTTTTCAGTCGCATCGCTTGTTATTCCGAGCATCCGAGCATCCGAGCATCCGAACATCCGTTGATTGGGTTGATTAGGAGGGAGATAAGGGAGCCTACTTATATGTGCGATCGAGGGGAAGAAAATCGGGAGCAACGTTCAAGTGAATAAGGATATAAATAAGATTATAAACAGATTTATATAAATACACCATACACCATACACCATACATATCCATAATCATATCCCGGGCCAATATAGATATAGTATACACCACTTAAACGTTAAACATCGAAACGTTAAACATCGAACGTTCTAAACTCCCACAGACTCTGACTCCAAGCCTACTTAACCCATCCCGGGCTTACACCCTCCTAACAAAAACCCTAACACAAACACTCGCACCATTCTCATTCTCATACCCATCCCTTCCTCGGAGTCTAACGAATCTCCATACCCCTCCATCCCTATCCCCATCTGCGTACTCGCGGTCAAGGTCAAGATCCCCACCCGCACTGCCGCCTAAATCCAACCAATCAACCCTCCCACAAACCCACCCCACCTCCCTATCCTCACCAACCTCCGAAACTCTCACTCCGAGACGGAGGAATGCGAGTGGATCGGTTGGGTATGTCCAGTCGATTCGAGGGAGGGGAGGCAACGGCGTAGGTGAAGGCAACAGCGAAGGCGAAGGGGAGTTCTGAGGTGAACTTGAAGGGGAAGTTGGTGGGAGGGGTAGGAATAAGAGGTCGGAGGAAGTGGGGGACTCGGATGAAGTGGGGGACGCAGAGGAAGCGGAGGAAACGGAAGGGGTGGTAGGAACAACCGGAGAATCCCATGAGAAACAGTGTTCTTTGAGTTCGTGGTGGAGTTCGGCGTGGATGTAGGTTTTTGTAGAGGGTTTGGTTGGTACTGCGTTATTGTTAGGTGAGGGGTGCCGGTGAGATCAAATACGAACAGGAGAAACAAAAAGACATCGACTCACACGAAATCCCACCTAAAAACTCACAAACCAACCTAACCTCCCCTCCCCTTTCCCCTTCTCCCTTCTCACCCCCACCCCCACCCCCACCTTCCCCCTCCCCTCCCCCCTCCCCACCCCTCCCACCCCTCATCCACTGCGGCTTCTCAACCCACCCCCCACTCCCCCCAAACAACCCCTCCCAAACCACCCACCCCCGATCCCACCTCTGCCAATTAACAGCAACAATCTGCGTTCCTATCCTCCAAAACCCCAGCGTATCAACATTCGAAGAATTTATCCTCGTTCCTTTGGGGTATACCCTCCTCAGGTGTTTTTGGGCGTTTTCGTGGAGCGGGGTCAGGGAAGGGAGGGTAGGGAGGAGGGAGAGGAGGGTTGGTTCGGAGATGTTTAGGAGGATGTGGGGTGGGGTTAGGAGGGCTGTGTGTGTGGGGGAGGGGGTTAGTGAGATGAGAGGGTAGGAAGGTGGGTTTGAGGGGGGGGAGGGGGTATGGGGGACGTACGTTCATCCAACCACTTTGTCGAAAAAGGTTTCATACTCCTAGCATAAAACCCCAACTCAGCCAACTCTTCCGAAATCTTCCCCCTTTCAACTTTCCCAACAAGTACCCGAGGTATATCTTCACCCGGAACTTCGGATTCCATCGTAGCAGGCGTATCAACCACGACTAGATTTTGTAACCCTTCTACTATGACTTTCTCTTCATCTTCTTCGATTCGATCGAAATCTTCTGGTGGGTAATATTCTACCATTAAGATGATTCGACCTCTTAATTCTCTTGGTGTGGGTTTTCTCCTTAGTTCCACATCATCATCCTTAATAACAAACCCCTCCTCCTCCCCCTCCTCCCCGCCGCTGGCACCACCCAACCTCCCAACAACCAACTTCCCACCCCAAACCCTCCTCAACAACCCCACAAGTTCCCCCTGCCCCTCAACACCCACATGACACTCCAACGAAATAAACACAGGCCACGATTCCTCCCCCACCACATCACCAATAGCCACCGCCACATCTTCAAGTGGGATTGATGTCGATAGGGTGTACCCGTGGGTTACGATTAGTCCGTGAGTTGAGGGCCATACGTCAATTTCGATACAACGGGCTGGGGAAGGGTGTGTTAGGACGTGGGTGTAGGATGTTGAGGATGAGTGGCCTAGGAGTTGGTGGCCTAGGAGGTAGGTGTTGTGTGAGGATCTGCGGAGGGAGGGGGGATTAGTTCGTTAGTTTGTTTTGGACCTTGGTAGGATTGGATTGGATTGGATTGGATTGGATTGGATTGGATTGGATTGGATTGGATTGGATTGGATTGGATTGGATGTGGGATACGCACGATATAAAGTAATCTGTTATAGGTAATGTATCATCCACATCTGGTACTCTCACGAAAGGTGTTTCGAGGAGTTTTGGGATGGAGATACCTTGTAGAGTTAGGTAGGCGTGAATTGAAGGTGCGAGTCGGATGGTTTGTGGGTTGGTCATTGTTTGGGTTCAAAGTTTGTAGGGTTAGTGTTTAGAATAGTGTTTTGGTTTTTACTCCCATCGGAGTCGGAGATGATGATACTTAGCACTGTGGCAGTACTTAGTTACTTCGACCGGCGTCTAATCTGGCGCCCTACAAAATGTTTCAGCTTCAGCTTCAACATTTCAATCTTCGATCCGTATCATCTTCACAAAAAGTACACACAACCAATATTCCACACAGCGTACAAACCACAAAAAAAATATCATACACTCAATTCCCCCTCCCTCCCTTCAACATCGGGACCATTAAACCATTCCCCCCCCCACCAGTATAAACACAACGAATAAACCCTCCTCAAAACATCCCAATCCCCATCCCAATCCACTAAACATCGCCCTCTTCGAACAATACTCCGATTTAAAACTAGCAACAAACTCATCACTATCACTATCAATCCGCCCATTGAACCTCCCTCCGGGCCCCCCAACATCAAACGGCCCAGAAGGTGTCATTGCCTTGACATTTATAGCAAAAACCCGATAAAAATCTCTAACATTAAATCCGAGTGTTCCCCGGGGGTTAAGACCGATAGACCCAGTCCTAGAAATCCCAATAACAAACTCAACATAATCAGTCGTTAGACTCTCCAAAGCGTTCGTTAGATCGGATTCTATAGTTTCGGGTGAAAATATAGACTCGTAGATATCTTGAGGTGAGTGGCCGTAGAGCGAGATGGCGTTGGTGAGGAGAGTTGAGGTTAGGTATTTGCCAGTGGGAGGAGGGGGGAGGTGGAATGAGGTAGGTTTGACTTCGGATGAGTGATTGGATGAATCTGATCCTTCGGATTCGAAACCGGATTCAGATTCGACTTCCGGTTCATCTTCAAATGCCCGCGCCTCTCGAATAACACTCAACGCAGCTCCAACATCAACAGGATCAGAATCAACGCCACCATATCCACCTCTATTCATAACCGCTTCCCCGATCCGTTTCAAGAAAGAGTCATATTGCCAGTGAGATTGTATCGCGAACCGATGCGTAGATTTTTTTTTTCAGTTCAAAATTCCTCGACAACCCTCCTTCCCCCCTTACACAGACAAAGCTGTCACGCAGTGACGACGTACCCGTCCGTCGTAGAAGAGAAGTGGATTTTGAGAGTATTGACTCGGAGGAGGAGAGGGTGTGAGGAGGAGTACGGGGTTATGGAGATAGAGTGTACCAGAGCCAGAAGCTTTTTCCTGGGAAGGTAAAAAAGGATAATTATCAGCTACATAGGATATCCCGAGGCGAGGAAGAATAGGCCAGGGAATTGAAACGCACCAGTACCAGCATACCTACACGCTCGTTCAAACATCTTCTTATACTGATCCAAAACTAAAACTCGACCGTTCGTATTTTCGAGTTTGGTACCGATGTGGAGGTCACCTGGTAGGAGGTGTAGTGTTTCCGTGCTAGTAGTACTACCAGTATTACTGCTACCAGGATGACTAGCGCTAGCCGCCACACCAGTGAATACGAATCCGACGTAGGGGTCAAATGCGAGTCCGGGTACACCGAGTCCGAGTGGGTATTGGTTTTGCGATACCCCGCCGGAGAGTTTCATGCGAGCTGTGTATAGCGTCGCAGTGGGAAGCGAAATTGGACCATTCAGGGAGTTCGCGCCACCCATGGACAAGTTCGGGTGTTTCGGATGAGGATGAGGATGAGGATGAGGGACTCGGAGGAGGGTTGGTCCATGTCCATTGAGATGTCATCGACTCAGATATCGTTTTGAGGTTTTGAGGTTATGTGTTTGTTGATTCAGTGTGAGAGTGGGTTGCTTTTTGCTTGGGATGATCAATGGCAGAAAGTTATAAGAAGGGCGAATCGAAGGAATATGGAGGGAAGACTTACGTACCAATGGGTTGACAGGAAAGGAAAGGAAGAGAGGCCGCAAGTACTTTGTCTCATATAAATCCAAATCGTGGCGTAACGCATAGCGCATAGTATCCTATATACTTAGTACCACCAGAGTCTTGCCCGCGTTCAATAAGGGTGCGATGGGTTGATAAAGTTTCATTCCTCCTCACGCATCCCACAAATCCCACAAATCCCACAAATAGAACAGGGAACAAGAAATCAAGCTTTCGATGTATTAGCCTGCATCTGCGTCTGAACCTGAAGCCTGAAGCTTCGCCTGCATAACACTCATAACCGCATTCATATATCTCTCTTTCTTTGTATCGTAGAGTTTCGAGGTTCGTACGGATGTAATCGACTTTGGGATTGGGATTGGTGGTGTTTGATTGCTTGCTTGGGGTCGTGTCTAATGCAGCATATAGCGAGTTTGTAAGTAGGTAGGTGGTGGAAAGGAAAGGAAAGGAAAGGAAAAGTGCACGGAACACACGTACGTACTGATATTGACTAGAACATGTTCGGGATTACATAGCTTCCCAAGGACGTATAGAGAGTTTGTCAGGATGGGTTTATCTGGGGATTCCCAAAGAGTCAGTACGTTCTTCCATGAAGCTATTCACCAGCGGAAATAGGAGAAGAGGTAAGAACGGTTACCGACCATGAAGAATTCGGCTCGCTGTGAAATTAGGGTGTCACTCACCTCTTTCATCTTGGGTGCATATATGCGCCTTCCTCGTGAGGATTCGGCAGACTGTGTCTTCGTCGCTTTATTTGATACGTTGCCCGTGCTCCGCTACTTGTCATCCATCTGTCCGGGATGAAATGCTCGAACGTCTTGAAAAAGCGTTGCAGCCTCCGAAAATCTTCATTGTCAACAGGTTTCGATCGTGATGAGAGCTGCGATCAGGGATGGCTCAGAGAATAATTCGTCTTTGATGCGGTTGAATCGTTGTCATATCCTCCTCGTGTTTCGTTCCATGATTTCAACAACTAAGCTGAGCAGTGAGAGTGGTGAAGCGGTCAAAGCAGCGGAAGCAACGCCAGAATTCTAAACGTGGGCAGGCACACGTGATCACTGTCAATGCTTAATCTTATCAGATCTAGACTCCTTCATCCGCAATCTTGATTCTTGTCTTTGATTAACTTGTTCCCTGCACTCACTCTATCTCGAATTCAACCATACTGAAAGTCGCGCCCAAAGAATGCTTGCGCTCTCAGGAGAACGAGGACCTGAGACTGTTGGCGTGTAAGTAACGGTGGAGGCAATGGTAGTCTCCGAATGTTTTGTGTACGACTAAGCAGGCTACCTCTTAAGGATGTTTGTGTACTCGGCTTCAGGATTATGGATACAAATATTCCGTCTTCTTTTCAGCGACTAGTCTGCTAGGAAGCAAGAAATGGATATATCTCCTGATCATGACCCTTCACAAAGTACGATCAATTCCTTTCAATATTTTTTAACTTATGTTTAGTATATGCTACAGATGCTTCGAAAAATCATGAAGTCCCCCCTTTCAATTTGCCTTTTAAGACTCCCAGTAAGTATTTTTCCACATTTTGGCCTCTCTTCTCGATTCCTTATACCTGCTTTAGTCTGCATCTCGTGTTATCAAAATAGCATTGAATGCACTATAGCACCAGATTGTCTTACTTGCGACTCATGCGTGAAGAAGAATATAGGCATGTATACGCCAGTCTCATGTTCACTCTTTAGTGGCTAAGCTAATGTTGTCTTTCGCAGAGTGTAGAGAATATCACTTCCGCGGTAAGTCGTCGTAACCCATTTCCTGTCATTTATTCATTTGTCACCTCTCAGTTGTTGAAAAAGATTCTCAACGACGTACGCGCTGCTGGAACTGTATGTACACATTCTTTTATTTCGTTCTCTTCTTACTATTCACTGTTCCGCTTTTCAACAGCCTGCATTTCATGTCGCCAAAACAAGACTCGATGCAGAGGTTCAGATGGTTTTGCTTGCGACGCATGCATGGAGAAGAATATAGGTACGTATCTCGGTCTAGTACTAAGTACTGTGTGGCGGTTAATTCGGATGACTTGCTCTGAATCACAGAATGCAAATTCACAAAAGCGAGGGACCTTAAACCCAAAATTGTCAGAAAAAAACGTCTTCACGTTCACATCCCCATTGGTATATCTGGTCTTCTCAATCTTTGGTCTCTTCTCAATCAATATCACTTTTCCCCGGCACCCGCTTTCAGCCTGCACTTCATGCCATGAAAGAAAGATTCGATGCACAGTTTCAGATGGTTTTGCTTGCAACTCATGCAAGAACAGGAATTTAGGTACGTAGCTCGGTCTAATACCGTGTGGCGAATAGTAATGATGATTTGCTCACAGAATGCAAATTCCCAAATCCTAGCCCCATTGGTGGTATATCTGGTCTTTTTAATCTTTGGTCTCTTCTTGATCAATATCTTTCCCCGCTATTAGCTTGCATTTCGTGCCGTCGAAGAAAGGTTCGATGCATAGTATCAGATGGTTTTGCTTGCGACTCATGTAAGAAGAGGAATTTAGGTATGTATACTCGACGAGGTGTACGCTTTACTGTGGTCTGTGTGGCGCCGGCTAATGGCATTTTGATCACTTTGCAGTATGTAAATTTGAAGAGAAGAAATACTATTCGTCGAACAATGAGGTATGAATGAATGGTATTTTATTAATAACAACAACAACTCATGTCCGAGTCGTTGTAGGTTGAAAGCCCTGTTTCCACTGCTTCAGAGTCGCTATCCGAGTCGTCGAACAGTGATCACGTAGCCTTCCCCCCGCCCGACGCTCAGACCAGTCTTGACTGGTCTACAATCTCTCAGGGAGATGAAGCTACATCGATCACATCCTCCTCCGAGTCCTCGGAGTCGCCATCAATCCTAGTAGATGGATGCATTTTTAAAATATGGCAGCCCCCTCAGCTTCCTTCCGTTGGCACTTGCGAGTTTCCTTCAGCCTCTGGTGGTGGTGAAATAGCGATTGTACCTCTCTCAGTCTCGGCTGATTTGAATTGGTGGACAAGGTTCTCCTCTCCATCAATTTCAGAAGTTGACATATCGTAGATCCATCCTTTCATGATCAGTCGGTGCTCTTTGTGCTCTTCGTGCAGCTTTCGCTTTCCTTGTCTTACGAAATCGTATGATACATACGTTGTATCTACGTACTTGATGTTACTAGTCTACTGTCTAGCTCAGCTGATTCCCAATATAATTGATTCCTGTGTACAGAGAGATTTGATCTGCATTCTGCATCTTAGTAAGGAAGATGACTCGGCGCGCACTGATGCAGCACTTCAGAGCGTTTTGTTTCGTTTCTCGCCCCGAGTGTTAAATGCTGCTCTGTAGTGGGGAACGGATGAGTTCTGGTGATTCGGGAGGAATGAATTGAACGCACCTGGTTGGTCTCCATAATGCCAAGCGTCGTCCAATCGGCGTAATGGGTATGCTCGATCAAACATCGTAATATAGATATGGAGCAAAAGGAGGGGAGTCTTGAGGGAAGACCAACGCACCTATGAATCGTGGCGTAACGCATAGCACATACGTAGTATCCTATATGGTACCACCAAAGTCTTGCCGCGTTCACTATGTAAGGGTGCGATGGGGTTGATAATGTTTCATTCATTCATTGCCTGCCTCCTCACGAATCCCACAGATCCCACAGATCCCACAAATCCCACAAGTAGAACAGGAAACAGAACACAAAAAATCAAGCTTTCGATGTATTACTCTGCGTCTGCGTCTGAACCTGAAGCTTCGCCTGCATAACACTAATAACAGCATTCATATTATCTCTCTTTCTCTGTATCGTATCTTCTAGAGTTTCGAGGTTTGTACGGATGTAGTCGACTTTGGATTGGTAGTGTTTGATTGCTTGGGGTCGTGTCTTTTGGGGTATATTATATTGCAGCAAACAGCGAGTTTGACAGCGAGTTTGTTAGTACCGCTGGTGGGTAGTGGGTGATGGGTTGTGGGGATCACGTACCTTTTGCACGAAATAACCCGTACCGACATCGACGAGGACGTGTTCGGGGTTACATAGTTTCCCGGGGACGTATAGAGAGTTTGTTAGTGGGACGAGGATGGGTTTATCTGGGGGGTCCCGAAGTCAGGACAGGAATTTTTCGTGTGTGTGGAGAGCGAAAAAAGTATGGAGCGAAAATGAAACAGAAACAGAACAGAAGGAAAGAAACAGAAAAGAAACTCACTTTGATTCCCCGGCTTCAAATCATTAACATTCTCAATACAAGCTTTAAATTTCGCTTGGGCTTGTTTTAGTTGAGCGAAGGAGTTTGTTAGGTGGTTTAGTTCCTATCATACATAAAACAAGAACAATGACGATTAATCAGTAATCAGGTTTCATTCCAATTCGAGGTTCATCAGTATTGAGTCCAGATTGAATGGAATTGATGAAACGAAACGAAAGCAAATGATCGCAAATCACTCACTTCTTCAAACTGTCTCCGGATATCACCCAGTTGACTTAGATCCAAATCCGAGAGGTTGATTTGCTGAGGTTGCGACATCGGACAGACGTGTGCGTAGCGCTTGAAGTTGGAGGACGTGGGCGTGGGCAGGACGTGGGCGTGGGCAGGACGTGGGCGTGACTCTGACGTGACAGGACGTAACGATGTGACAAAGGGGTGACAATCTGAAGAATTTTGCCTCAGGGCTCTTATACTGTAATTCCAATTTTACCAGAACCCCTTCGATTTGATCAATGACATTGAAATGCCTGAATCTGGCAGAATAAACGAACCTCAGGATTTAGGTATGTACGGTACCTTGGTTTCTCTTTCTGTGTTTCGTTTTTGGCAAAGCAAGCTGATGGAACGAACGAACTTGAACGAACTTGATGGTTTACAGTTGCGCTATTCCATGCTTCGTTTCATCCTACGAGAGGGAATGTTATAGATTGGTTTATGAAGAGTAGTGAAGGTACGCCCCGCCCCCCAAAAACACTTCAAATGGAAATGGAAATGGAAATGCGACTGACGAGTGGGGTAGATTTATCGTTGGATAGTTTAGAGTTTAGTGCGTTACCTAGTGGTCTTCATCTTGTTGAACAAGATGTTATGTACGTCCCCTCCTCCCTCCTCCCTCCCTCACTCACCCTCTCACTCTCCCCCCACTCACACCCTCACTCACACTGTCACTCACTCATACGAACTCGTAATCCTTCGCAACCGCAGATACTTCTCCAAAGAAGGGCACCACGGCGTCTGCGCATTCCTCCGTGTAAAATCAAACGAACAAGGTCATAGAGGATATCGACTCTCTTCGTTAGGTGTATTACTTGCAAAGTCTACGCGTCCGAAACCTTGGAAACATGCGTTGGCTTTGAAGGGTCTTGTTGGGGGGTTGTATGCTCGGTTGGGAGCGGCAGCTGCGGTGGACTCGGCAACTAGAGCGGGAGTGGGAGCGGGAGAGGGAGTGGGAGAGGGAGTGGGAGAGGGAGTGGGGTTGGGGTTGGAGGAAGAAAGGGATTGGGAACCTCTGAAGAGGTATTTTGAGGAACATAAGGTTAGAAGACCTGATCTTAATGGAGCTGGTGATTGGTTGGGATGGAGTTATGAACTTGATAATGTGAGTCCGAGTCCGGGATACATACACGACAGAAACTCGTTTTCTAACACACTATTCATTGATAATGCCTCTTCAAACCATCCTCATCCCCATCCTCATCCCCATCCTCACCCTCACCCTCACTCAAACTCAAACTCAAACCCAACACTCCACCTCCCCCATCTCCTACGTATCCTAGGTCCTTCTACTATGACGCTTTATAAGCATGTTATAGGGAGGAAAAGGGTGCTTATTTATACGTTACCGCCTGTTGAGGCTGCTTGTATACTTTGTCATGTTGCAGCGGATTTTTGTTATGAACAGCAGCAGCAAACGCCTCAGGCGGAGGCAGACGCGGGGGTGGATGCGCCTGGGACTGGGACGGGATCTGGGTTTGGGAGGTTAAAGGGTAAATGTCGAGAGAGTATAAGTGTACTTGGGATGATCACTTTAAGTGATGTTGATCGGTTAGAGAGGGAGAGTCGGACTGGGAGGGGTTGGATTGCGTGTATGTACTCACTTCCGAATTCTCTCCTTTTTTTTCGAACCTTGACTAACGAATGTAATAGGCACGACAGATGCGATTTTCCTGGAAAGACCATCATATTATGATTTGCTTATTGATTTGACGACGTCGACGCCTAATAAACCTACACGTCCGACGTTTTATTCTTCAAGACCGGTTTCTGCGTCGGCTTCGGCCCCGGCGTCTACAACGTCGAGAGGGTCTACGGCTACGCCCAAGCATAGTTTGTCTGTTATTCGGTTTGCTTGGAGTGATGTGAAATTGGTATGTGTACTCTAGTTGAACCGAGTTACATAGCATACACCCCTTTCTTATCTCCCTTTGTACCAGTGGAACGAACTAGAACGTATCCTCCAACTCGACGCTACGAACAATTACCATACCCACCCCCCGAATTTCCCATGTTGTTCGTCTTCGTCGTCGAACCCACAAGGTGTTTCTGATCAAAAAGGAAAGTTTGTAACGGCTTGGACGGATGTTTGGAGAGTCTATGAAGATGTTTGTCTTGTTTGTGCGGGGTTGTGGATGGGTTCTTGGAAGGGTACGAATAACTTGAGGGCGTCGCCGTATTCTACGAGGAATAGTAATGATGAGGGGAATTGGGGGAGTGTTAGGATTGAGGGGGAGGATTATTTGATTGTTGATGGGGTGCTTGGGGATGACCAGGGGTCTGGGGAGGAGGGGTCGGGGTCTGGGAGGGTAAGGAGTTTGGGACTGGGGATTGAGGGGAGGCCGGTTGTACAAGGACAGAATCTGGGTGGGACGAGTAGGAGTTTGAAGAGGACTAGTGCGATGTCTTGGTCTACTGGGAAGAGTAGGAAGATGTCGACTACGACGACGACGGAGGATGAGGGAGATACGGCGAGAGGATCTGGGGATGGGGATGTTGATGCTGATGTGAATTTAGAGATGCGAGAAAGGGAATATGAAGAATATAGGAAAAGAAGAGAAGATGGACAGTTACTAACTACACTTGCTTTGCTTCAGACTTTTCATGCGCATACTTTGTTTCATTTATCGATTCTCGAGTCGTTTTTACCTGCGGACAGGCAGTCTCCAGTTGGGGAGGATGCTGTGGTGTATTTGACACCGAAGGATGTGTTGATGTTTGAGTTGGGACCGTTTAGTGGTGTTGATGAGAGGTATTTGGAATGGTTGGGTGGGGAGTATGGTGGTGGAACGAGGGTTTTGGTTAAAAGGGGTTGGAAAGATATTTTTGGGATTGTTTTTGGGTATGGCTGATTCTGTTTTGGACACTTCTTATGATATTATTGATACCCTTACGATACCATTCTTATGTTTGTACATACATATTTGAACTTGGAGTTATTCTTGGATGTACATGTGTCGATATATGCGCTGTGCAGGCGCTGTATAGAGAATCGCCTCCGAGACTTCAGAGTCATACTGAGCTCTTCAATTCTTACAGCTGGTACCATTTAAATACACGATTCTGCCACTCAACGTACCAACAGCTGTCCACTCAAGCAGTGCGAGTCACTTGCGGGGCGGGCAATGTCAAAGTGGGTGACCAACTTGGGTCAGTTTCATTGATTGATTGATTAGTCATACACACACGGGACCATAAGTAACGGCTCTTCAAGCCGTTCTTACCTTCTTCAACGTTAACCCTCACAATCTTAGCAGAAATGGCAGACAGCAAGGTTTTTATCATCTCGCTTCACTTATGTATTCCTTGTACTCAATACTCATCGTATATTTCCCATAGATCGCTATGTCTCGCGCACTAGGCGCTGCATTCCTTAATCATCAAGTCGAACAGCTCGAAAAGTCCGTGAACAGCCATACCGGGGCTTCCTCCAAAAATTGGAGAGATAGGAAATTTGATAGGGATAGGGATAGGACGCCTTCGAGCAATGGTGTTGGTTCTTTCCCTGCGAAGCGTCAGACTAACTCGTCACCGAGTAAGGGACCATATGGGAATAAGAAGAAGGGCGGTGAGGCTACGAATCAGAGAATGACGGCCAGAGAGGGTCCCAAGGTTGGGGATCAGGGACAGAGGAGGCGTATGAGTGACGAAATGGAAAAAGATGCCGATGTGGTGGTCGTTGATGCCAGTGTGCTGGTGCATGCAGTGAATCACCTGAAGAAATGGTGCAGGAATGGGAGGGAAGAAGTAATTATTGTCCCGCTGGAAGGTTTGTCCTACCGCCACTTCTTTCTGTTATTCTTACGACTTATGAACTGCTTCTAGCTCTGAATACTCTTGATCTTCTCAAAAAAGGGACAACGTCACTTGCTCAGCGAGCTAGGACCGCATCTCGTATACTTGAAGCTCAAGTTGGTACCAACCCTCGTATTCGGGTTCAGCGTGATGAAGCATTTGTGCTTTGGGATAATATCAAGTTTGGGGAAGTCGAGGCTTCTGATGATAAATGCGCCACAGGTAGCTCCCCAGAGTGGGTCCGTCGGACTATTTGCTGTGCCCAATGGGAAGTTGACAACGCTGCACCTCCTACTGGCTCGAAGCTTAAAGTGGCATTGGCAGTTTGCACTACTGCGAATGCTTCGCCGCAGAGTCCCACTACTAAACTTCCGGTAGAGGAGGAACCTGCCTTGTTGACGCCTGTCCCTCTTCCCGCGCCGTCTCATCATGCCCATGCTAATAAGCATGAGCCGCGCACTAACGGAAGTCAGGTTGCGAACTGGGCTTCTAAGGCCGGGATCCCCATCATCGATGTCAAGCCTGCTCCGCCTCAGTCGTATTCTCCTAACAATTCGGGTCACCCACGTTCGTCCTCTGAAGAAGATCGGCCGAAGCGTATTATCTCCAACAAAAGCGGAGGTCGTCGTCCTCCTACTAGTGAAGGGGACAAGCTCAAAGGCGGTTTAGTTGAACGATCGCCTGCAGTCCTCGCGATGATGGAAATGGTGAAACGTCCGGACAGCAAGGCTGTAAGAGTGCTTGCGCGCGGCGAGAAACTTGATCCGGATACTTGAAATCTACGGTTGATTCTGATGGTGTTCACCCACAAACCATGCATTGAAGAATCGAATCCTCTCTGTTCCCTTCCCCCTCCCCCTTCCCGCGTGCAACATCGGAAAAAAACGGAAATGGATTGGGCGTTTTTGGTCGGGCTTTTTTCTCTCACACACAATTTTCCCTTCGTACTCTTTACTAGATTTTCAATGTAACCTGGTCTGGGTCGGAGGAGGGAGCTGTGGTTTTCCGACTTCATCATGGTATGTTGGACTCATCATCTATGTGGTTAATACTAATTGTGCTTCTTTGCAGCCGCTGAACGTTCAGAGTTTACCGATGACCAGTTTGGGACGCAGATCCCTCTGTACGCAATTGTTAACAGGTGGTGGAACTGGAGTCGTTCTTACACCTTCTGTTGCTTGCGAAGGAGAGCTTATATGTGGCTTGCGTGGTAAAGATCCGAACGTTTTTGGATCAGACACCGAGTGGAACGTGTAACTCCTTGGGATAGTAAACGACTTTTTGGTCAAATTGTTCGGACTACCCTCTTTTTTTCTTTTTCTCGTTCAAGACTTTTTCTCCTGCCAGTGGCTTGATTCTTTTAGTGCGGTTCGATGGAATTTCGGTCGGTTTCTAACGTTCAAACTTTTGAAGGCGATTGGACTCACGCACGGTCGCTCTACGTAACTGTCAGTGTTATCTTGGCTTTTTTGTTTTTTATTTATCGGTTTTTTGTGTTTCTGTTTTTCTGTATCCCATCCCTTTTTCCTACGTATATGTCTTATGCACATGCCCCCGTCTCTTTTTCTCTTCAAACCCTTGTTTCAGGTTATCCTTTTTCTTAAAATGAAAACATGCTTTTTGTGAAAAAGCGTCCCCACTGCAAAAGTCAGTAAGTAACGCTCACGCTGTGACGATCTGCACGTGAGTTTTTCAATTTTGTTCGTTCGAGTCTCAGCGCGTCTCTGAGTCTCTTCTCAACCTTTTTTTTCATTTTTACACGCGCTGATGGATCCCACAGCACATCGAGATGATCTCGATGCGCATTCAGGCGTCGAGACGGCTTGTTCTAGTTCTGTCAAAACTCAAACGCAATCTTCATCGCACGTACCTTTGCCAGGTACTAGCGGTTTAGGACCTACGCCGAGCGAACTTGACGTGTCGGAGTATGGTTTCGCGGTCCAAGGTTCTCGAAGAGAGTACGAGGCTTTGAGTTGTGGACGTGAAGACGTGAAGGAGGATGGGAGTGGAAGTGGTGGTGCGCTCTTTGAGAGTGGACCGGACGCGCGTCTTGAATCCGAATCAGGGACTGAGGTTCAGTCGGGGTCTACACCCCATTTGCATCTGCAGTCTTCCCCGTCTGAGGAAACACTTAAATCCGAATTGTCGACTCGGAGTGAGGGGTTGCAGGAGTCGCATCCACCTTGTCCTTATCCTGGTGTGTATCCGGGTTCGTCGGATGCGAACGCGATGGAAGTGGACGATGACGACGACGGCGACGGCGAGGTCGAGTCCGCTGAGGAATCGGACGCTGAGGATCTCAAGGTTTGATGAATTTCACTATATTTGCCTCTTGAAGTTTGACTCACACTATTCTACTTCTCGCCAGGGTGACCTTCTAAGCGCTCTTTCCAACAAGTTCTCTTTCAAAGGCTCCTATGCCTATGCGTCTTCATTACTCGAAGCTCCCAATCCCTGTCTTAATATCGATGGACTTGGACCAGTTGGTTTACCTCTTAGCCCACGCGACGCGCGTGGAGTTATTGCTGCTGCTGTGCAGGCACCGTTTGGTCATGGTGCTGAGACAGTGGTGGATACTGTTGTGAGAGATACGTGGGAGATTGATGCGGATAGGGTGAACTTTGAGAATCCGGAGTGGCGGGAGTATGTTCAGGGTACTGTGGTTAGGAATGTTGTGGATGCATTGGGGGTTGGTGTTCAGGGCGGTAGTATGCCTAGAGCTGAGCTGTATAAGCTTCTTGTGTATGAGGAAGGATCACAGTATGTTATTCTCGTTTCACTCCGAAAGATGGGTTTGCTGACTGGGATGTTGGTTTTTTCTTAGCTTCCTGCCACATCAAGAGTAAGTCCACGTTCTGTATATATTTGTGCAGCTCTGAATGTTCCTCGGATTGTAGTACTGTCAAAACGCAGGGTATGTTCGCTACGATTGTCATTATTCTGCCTTCGCCATACACAGGTGGTCAAGTCCATGTATCGCACGCCTCATCGAGTCAAGTCTTTGACTTGAACTTGACATCAAACCCTCTGCTGACAACCTCTGTCCTCGCATGGTACACCGACGTCAAACATGAAGTCAAACCAGTCACTTCTGGATATCGGCTTGCCCTTTCGTATAACCTTGTCCACGTCACTCCTGGGGTACCACTTCCGGCTCTACCAGGTGGGTTTGAGAAGGAAGTGGCGAGATTGAGGACTATACTCAGGAAATGGCGGAAAGGAGCGTATGTGGATAATTCCTCGGGTGTTTTGAGTCATATATTGGATCACCAGTATAGCCCTGCGAGTCTTTCACAGGGGGTTAGAGCACTCAAGGGTACCGATGCGCATCTTTTAGCGCATTTGATTCCGGTGGCGAAGGAGCAGGAATTCTTTTTGGGGCTTGCGAGTTTGGAGTGTCATCAGATTGGGAACCCTGGGGAAGAGGATTATGGGTATGGGGGTTGTTATTATAAGCGTCCTAGACGTGGGTATGACCGTTGGGGGTGTTATGATTCGTTTGATGAAGATGAGGAAGAGGATTGTCCTGGGATGGGTGAAGTTCAGGAGACTGATATTACGGTGAATAATCTTGTTGATATGGATGGTAATAAGCCTATTGGGGATAATGATTTACCGATTGGGGAGGAGGAGTTGGTGGATGAAAATGCGTTTGAGGATGCTGATCCTGATGAGCAGGAGTATGAGGGATATATGGGCAATGTATGTTGAAGTTTTGTTGGGCCCCTTTGTTGGCATGCTGATGAGTTTCTCTTTTGATTAGGGGGCTGGTAGTGTTGAACAATGTATGTCCATGTACATAATGCTTTTTGTCAGACTCTAACGGGACGTGTATGTCATAGGGTATAAACGCACTGTGCTTGTGCTCATGCCCCAAGATGAGGCCGAGTCCATCTTGTTCCGCGCTGGAGGGTCGACATATGCGCTTGACAAGCTCAGGGTATCACAAGCCGCGTCTAGTCATCCATCGGAAGATGATTTGCGACTTGCAGATTTGATCGTTCGAAATTTGTCTAGCCAGCCAGCAGCGGTTCATTTGACTATGGCTCGTTATACTGTTTCGTGGAATAATTTGGATTTATGGCGGAGAGTCTTGAAAACGTGTAGTATCTCGACTCTCCCAGTGGATGACCTTGTGAAGGGATGGAAGGTGTTCAGTTTTGCTTCCGCTCGTATGAGGTGAGTTATGGTTTTTAGAATGCCTTGCGGATTTTGAAGAATGTGGGTGTGTTAGTTTCGAGGATATGATTTCGAGGTGTTCGAAGTTGGCCGATAATATTAAATTTGTTGAAGCACTCGCTTCTCGCGCAACTCCGGGACCAGAGCAAGAGGTTCTTCGAGGTTGGCAGCGGTATATTGTTGGTGGACTCTTGACGACGTTGAAAGCACCAACTGTTGATGATGTACCCACCCTCCTTGGTGTGATGAAGACGAAAGGCATAAGATACATTTTGAATACGTCAGTTTTTTCCTGTCGCCCCCACAAGTCTTTTTTACAATATCCTTTTTTCCGTAGGATCGTTCCGCAATTGGAAGTCAACTCGAAGCTACATAACTTTTGGGTGGCTTTTCTGAAGGCGTTGCAGAAATATAGGATAGTGATTTGTGCTGCTGGGACCTCTGCTGGAGTATCCTCGAATGGAATGCCTGCGGGCTGTGGGTCTGAAGAGGAGTATGAAAACCTTGTTCGGCGATGTCTAGAGATGGTTCTGAAGAACTGGGAAAGCGACCTTTCGATTGATGCCACTCCAGCAGGGCATAACGGCCTGACATACTCATTGTATAGAGCACCCCCCGTCTCTACAATCACGTATTACGCTCGCGTGGTGGAGATTCTGGATCTTTCTCTCGAGTTAGGTGATCTGGACCAAGCGAAACACTTCCTCGATCTCGTATGCAAGAGCAAAATACCCACGGATAACTTTGCGACGTTGTACACTTCTTTGATTAATCATATTCACCAGCGACGAGCTTCTGATATGTTTTCGCCTCCGTTCACCGAGTTCATGCAGCTCATGGTTGTGTCAGTGAAGACACCAACTGACAGTGATGTTCCGTGGTTGATGGAGGTGCTCCGGCTCAAGGGTATTCCATATTTCTTGAACTCGTAAGCTACCTCTTGCTGTCTTTTTGAAGCTGCTCATCAGATTTTGGGATTTAGGTTCATGCCTCAAGTTGAGAAGGACCGGACTCTGTACCCATTTTGGAAGACTTTCCTCAAGGCATTTCAAGGTCAACGGGCGAATATTGCCAGTTCTTCACAGGCTAAAAACCCAGCGGACAATATCCAGGAGCAGATGAAGACATTCACGGAACGTTGCCTCAATATTGCTGTCGCGTCATGGGAGCATGGCATGAGCAATCCACGTCCGTATTACTACACTCCCGTAACGACACCTCAGTCTCGCGTTATGGAGCTTGTAGAACTTTGTACGTCGATGGGAGCCCTGGGACCATGCACGGCATTGTTTAGGTCACTTGTCAAGCGCCAAGCTATGACAGAAGAGAATTTCAGGACTGTCTACAACCCTCTAGTTCCTCAGCTACAACAACATTTGCGTAGCAAAGGCCTCAATATCTTGTCGTATCCATTTGTCGATTTGATGCGGGTTCTGATTGGGGCATATCTCCATAATGTTTTGGGCGCTAAACCTCAAAAAGTTGTTACGACTCGCAAAGTAGGATGTGGATGTAGCGACTGCAACGAGTTGGATAAATTCATGGTGTCGGACAAGGCTGAAGAGACTTTCCGTTATGCTCAAGCGAGGAGGACACATTTGGAAAAGCGTCTTAAAAACGCTCGGGATATAGTGACCACAGAGACGATTCGATATGGAAGTCCGCATGGTCTCGTTGTGAAGAAGGTACCATCTGTTGTGGCATGGTGTACTTGGTCGTCCCGGAAGCAACAGGCGACATCTTTCTTGAAGAACATTGGGCCCGACGATCTTCTTAGGAAAATAGGTGGATCAAGGTATACGGATGTTTGTCGGGCTCTCGAAGGGACTCAGCAGTTTGTATTACCCTGGAATAATGTGGCGCCTGCGGCAGCAGCAGGAGGCTCGGGCTCTTCAGTCTCCGCAGGTGCCTCATCTTCTGTTACGGCCAATACGGTACCACTTTCCACTGCACACTCTACTTCTGCAGGCTCGACTTCCAAAGCTCCTGTTGCTCCTACATCTACTTCGAATATCCAGTCCTCAGTCGCCCAACGCACAGAGTTAATAAACAACGCGCTTCAAGCTCCCTCTCATCCCACTCCCGCTGCTTCCGCCCAAGCAACCACTAGTGCACTTAGTGCACGCCTACCTTCAGCATCATCCTCTACAATGCAAACTACTACTTCAATCGGAAAAAAGAGAAAGAAGGCACCGATCTCTAGCGTTGTTATTGATTTGACGGAAGATTAGCTCGTAGTACGGTACAGACTCGGAGTCGTACTGATTATAATGTTCATACTTTATTTCATCACTTTATGATCTTGTAGTTCTGTAGATATATTACAATTCTTGTGTAATCCGTGCGTGCAGGCTGCCTATGAAGATGTAGAATAATTGAGAGATTCACCCAGGATTTACTCCATGCAGTGCGCGTGACCTGGCGCGTTCTACGACTCTTCTGAGTTCTACTACAGCATCATTAGTAGCTGTCTAGCTTCTCTCTTACGCTTCGCAGAACACTGTTCAGCATGTTCTCGTGCCAACATCAAGACGGGAACGAGACTGATCCGGGAACTGTCTTTTTGCAGCTGTACATTGATTCGACCCAGTGCAAGTCTAACCAAGTATAGTTTGAACAGCAGGCTACTGGCCATATAAACAGGTCTCGATGCTTTCAGAATCAAGTGATACATTTTATAATTCTCACTGGAGTCTTCGATGCCAGAACCGTTAGTGCTGGTGCGTTGTCAAAATGAATCCTTCTCATCCTTGACCCTCACATTATTCAAGGTGACTGGTGGAACTGGGTTCATCGGCTCGCACGTAATATCCCAGCTATTGGAACAGGGCTATCGCGTTCGTGGGACTGCTCGCTCGACGTCAAAGCTCCGAATAATATTTCCTGATGCTGCACCAGAACAGCTGGAGATTTTTGAAATCCCTACCCTAATATCGGACTATACGGACGCGTTGAAGGGTGTTTGGGCGGTTGTTCATCTCGCCAGTTCATTGTTCACTAAAGGAGCCTCTTCAGAGGAGATTTTCGAGGTGAGCTGGTCGTGGTGGCTTTCAACTTTTTCACTCGTTGACTATTGGTTTGCAACTGTCCATGGTAGAGCGCCTATGGAGGAACTCTTCATATCGTTCGGCAGGCGATTGCATCAGGAGTGAAAAAGGTCGTGATTACGGGCACTTTTGCTAGCTTATTTGACTGTGAGCCCCATGTTATGACCATTCTGGTTCTAGTATATCTGGTACTGACGTTTCATTTTAGCTGATTTCAAAGCTGCTTTTGGCACTGAGGTTGTTACGGAGAAGGACTTTGGTTCTGTTACACTCGAGACTTTTGACTCTAAACAAGAAACGATGTTCATTTATCAAAAAGCCAAGACTCTTGCCGACAAGAAAATATGGGAATTTGCGCGCGAAT
Organism: Omphalotus guepiniiformis; assembly: GCA_028554645.1. Classification (NCBI taxonomy): domain Eukaryota; kingdom Fungi; phylum Basidiomycota; class Agaricomycetes; order Agaricales; family Omphalotaceae; genus Omphalotus; species Omphalotus guepiniiformis. The sequence goes on from JAQOOI010000020.1 coordinate 295,438, forward strand.
ACCCAGATGTAGATTTCACAGTCAGTGAGTAGCTCTGTACTCTTGCCTGATTATCGCAGTCGGTTTACTGAACGAAAAAGTTAGTTCTTCCCCCGGCAGTATACGGCCCTCTTGTACCCAACTATCCCCTCACTGATTCTGCCAGTAGCATGGGCACTAATGTGACGGTTTACCGGCTGCTCACTTCTGGGCCTGATGTTTACCCTTTCAGTCCCGTTGGTCATCGGATAGACGTACGTGATGCCGCTCGTGCTCATGTTGCTGCACTCTCTGCACCGACTATTCCTGGGCGTGACAAGCGGTTCATTGTCTCGTGTGGGACCTTTTCTATGAAGATGATTGGAGATCTTGTAAGGAAGGAGAGGCTAGATATGGCTGGAGGGCTACCGAGGGAAGACGTCGTACCTCCGGTACAGTCTAGTGCGCCGTTGGATACGACCTTTGCGAAGGAGGTGTTGGGATTGTGTAAGTATATTCCTTGTGAAGAGACGGTGCTGGCGGCGGTTGATGTTGTTGCGCGGTGGGAGAGAAAGAACGGGCTCAGGAAGTAAAGGACAGCATGCATGAACCGTATTGCAACATGTTGTGGTCCATCGCTTATTCATTGTTCGAACCTCCTTGCTTTGCGAATCCCATCTCGTGCTTGCGTGAAGGCGATGTTCGTCAACTCAAGTACAAGGAGGCTCCTGTGTGATAGTAGAAGCAATTCTGAAATCAAGACCGAGTTTTCGGTGTAGGAAAGTAAGCTACGAGCATATTAAACGACTTTGATCAGTGCGGTGTAGGACAGACAAACATTTAAACGAACCCGAATGTCATGGTCAACTACACCGACTTACATGGGCAGAGAAACTAAGTATAAATGTAAACGGTTCTGAATCTACTCCGTAAGTCTACCCATACTACCCAATAGTGGCCACAGTAAGACTTGGTTCGAAGGTTCTTTCAAATTCAAAGTTGAGCCCGGGTGGCAGTCATCGGGCCCCCGAGGCTCAGACTGACGGGTCGCTACCACCTGCCGTATGGAATGGGTCGACAAACTGAAGAGCAAATATGGTCTGCGGCTGCATTGACTCTATATGTCAAGGTCAGTATATCTTTGAACAATTCGTCAATTGGGACAATACTAATGGACCTTAATCCTACAGGGTGCCTTATGGGTTCGCTTTCGCAAAGCACTTCGGGCGTGATTAGGAGCTTTATCTGAATATTGTATTCTGAGCATGTATAATATATAGTAGTAAATACCCAACAGGACTTCCTCCACTGCATATCACAGGATTGGAAATAAATACATGCATGTGTGTGCATGGACAATGTGAGCTGTAGCGATAGATGTGAGAAGAGGAGTGGCCAATTAAATATAGAAACAGGGGACCGTCGGCGGTCTTAGGTACAGCGTAACTTCGAAATACCGACAGCAAGCAACTAGAGCAAACCATTCAATCATCCATATCAACGTCGCCGTCCGCGTCCATCGATAAGGACGAGCTGAGACGCCCATTATTACTGCCTTGAAGTCGAAGAGCATATGCTGCCTTCACCGATGCTGGTCCTTTTGCGCCATAGTGTTCTTGGAGAAGGTCATGAAGTAATTCAACCTGTGAATCTTTCGTCTTCCTCTTTTTCTTCGGGACTCTAGCTTCTCCGAGAATAAGACAGCGAAAGCAATCGATGTAATCATCGATGTCAGTCGTAGAGAGTTTACGAAGAGTCTCACGATCCCATTTCGAGGGTAGAGTGAGACTCTTCAGCCGCTTCACGTTGTCGTGATTTAAAGTCGCTTTTGCTTTCGACCGATGGAGCTCGTTAATCTTCCGGATATGCTCTCTCTTCACGTTCTTCAGTTTATCAGTCGGATGCTCCTTGGACAATCGAGATATCAGGTCTTCATGTCTCAGACACACGAGAGGGTGACCGTCGCCTCCGTCAGGGTCATTAATATCGAGGTCTGGAAGATTGGCCTCGGTAGGGAATGTGGCGATGACGCGTAACAAACTGTGTCGGCCAGCCAAGCGGGTTTCCCGATGCGGAAGACTGTCGAGTGCGTCGAGGACGGCGGCATTTCTCCGACCTGCTAGTTTCTCCCCATTTTCGTCGAGAGCAGTGTGGTCCGAGTGATTCTGCAAGACGTCTCTGGATGAGATCAAATGGCACCAGCTCTGTCACGCAATCCCTCACCTTGTTAAAATAGAACTGATTCGGTGTCACTGTCTTTCTGGCTCGTGTTAACTCCGATTTGCTAACACAGTCAGCTGGGTTCCCTCCCCCTTGCAGAAACTTTGCTTGAACTGCCACCCAAATGTATCGAGGGCGGTCACTGTCCATGTGGAGCTCCAAAACGAACAGAATATCAGGCCCCATCATGAGAGGCGGAAAACAGAATGCTGCATGTTTCTTGAGTTGTAACCATTCCTCCAGACGTTCCGCTACTTTCGCATTCTCGCCCAGACATCCTGAAAGCGAGGTTAAAGCTGGTAATTTGTTGCCAAAACTAGTCTGAGAGAAATCCACGATTTCCTCGTTGATTTCGCTACGATGCACAGCAACCAATGTCGCCTTTGCGCGACTCAACTCCAGATCCTTGCCTTGAAAATGGAATACCTCGGAGAGTAGTGTCGGCTTCGCAAAGACTCGATTGAAGTAATAGACGATGTAGTCTTCGAAGCCGTTCTTCGAGGTGGAGTCATTACCCAATTCATTGGCAAGACTCTTGTGCAAAACTTCGTGCTTTGAATTTAACCAGACAGCTGTTGCCAGTAGAATGAGCGGCTCGCAGAGCTCCGCTCGATCTCCTTCTACAGAATTCCTCACACGATATCGTGCAAATCCATACTGGACGAACAACGACTCATCGGTGCCGAGTGTTTGGGCGGAGTGAGGAAGTAACGAACGCCTGAGGTAGTTGTATACCAGTTCTTTGATAGTCGTCAGCATTTCTTGACCTAGAGGATGCTTAAACTTTATCCCATGAACTAAGAAATACATAAACACGTTACGTTTTAATAGCTTCTCGTACTGAAGCTGAGGATAAGTTACTTTCGGGAATGCGAGGAAGTCCGGCTCGTTTTTAACATATGATATGTTGTCCGTGGCAATGATTGTTGAGAACGACCTAATATACGCATTTAACAAGATATGAGGTCTCCGGAGACCATCTTGAATAAGCAGCGCAATGTACTCCGCAGTGAAACGAAATCTAACATGCTCGTCAGTCTCATGTAGAAGGAATACTTCAAAGTAACAAACCTGCCACTGAGCCAATACCAAAGTCGATGAACAAGTGCTCGACCCTGTTCAGAGTCGAGAAATTTCTGGGGAAGATATTTCTTGATATACTTCAGCTGTGCTGCGGGAGTGTCTAAACCACCAGTGATATGAGCGACGAACAAAGGTTGTGCTTTGAAGAAGGATGAGGAAAGAGCTTCTTGCATCACATCCCCCGAAATGCCTGTGCCGGTGATTACAAACGTACAGGCCACGGCGTCGCGCATATGGCTGTGCTCGTTTAAATCCATGATGGTATTGAACCAGCAGCTGACCAGCTCTCGGAGAACAGGACGCGGATCAGCGTCCTTCAGTTGAGTGGAATGCGAACGGAAGGCATCAGGTAATTGTTCCACTGCATCTTGTGCTTCGTCAACAACCAGATATAGATGTGAGTTGTCTCCGGCGTGACTGCTACGAGGTGAAACTGTCCCTGCATTCAGGATAGAATGAACTCTGCACCAATAGATTGCGATGAATTGTCGTATCTGGCTGGTCTCGACATTATGCGAATGTATCATGTCCGCCAAAAAGTTGAATACATCGCCCTTGTCTAATATGGAAGGATCAACTTGAAGCAACAGCCATCGATGTTTCAGATCGTTGAGAGCGTGATTACCTTGGCTGTGCATGGACGACGCCAGATACAGCTCAAACACAACCAGTCTGGATAGTAAAACGACTCCGAACAGACGTTCGGCGATTTTGCAGTTTATCTTAAGACTGTCCTTGAAATCGCTTTCTACTCCAGATAGATGCTCGGTAAAACGAGGGGATTCGGGAAGGTGAGTGTAAATGGCATTTTGAAGATCACGAGAACCCAAAGCAGCTGGACCGGAACCGCTTTTCCTTTGCGCTGTGAGGTAGAATCCCCAATGCTGACACAAGCCCTCGAGAACGATCCTAGTTTTACCAGCACCGGACGTATTGACAAACAAGCTGCAAACTTAGGTTAGATCAAGCGCCATGTCACAAGTCTAAGCTTGAAACTCACGTATGACAACCTGGGTTAAAAATCTGCGTGATATACGGCTCGTAGTCAGGGTCCCCACTGAAGCATCCCAAGTCATGTAATAGCAGACTGGGCCTGTCCTGATACGGAGGTGCACCTGCAGGAAGATGAAGACTTTTAAAGTAATGAAGATTATCGTCGTCGGGAAGAGTGTGGTTAGGAACCCAAGGACGAATGCCTATCTGCCCAGCAATGAGGCTTCCAATGGCGGGTGCGAGGTCAGCTTGATACTGTGCAAGCTTGTCTTGTAACAGAGCATGGACATTATGTGCGTCGTGCTTGGAGCATGGCTGAGCCATCATGTCACTGTTCTGAGATACGAGTTTTGCGCAAGAAATGACTTACGATACGAGCAACTTCACGGTTTTTATACACGCTAGATTGAGTCCTTGGCCTTGAAGGCTGCTAGATCTGGGGTAGTGACAGAAACCATATCGGGATTGATTCAACTGCTCTTGTGCAGTACAAGGACCAACAAATTGGGTGTAATGGAACTTTGGAAGGAGAGCCACGCCGCCCGTGTCCCCGGCAACGGCCCGGAAATTGGAACGTCACTGTAATTGTCGCTCCGGTCCGCCGGATCCTCTGCGATGTCACGCTCCTGTCACGCTCCTACCGTCGGTTTTGTGCTGGTTCAATCATGGATATCGAGTTCAAGACCACAGTCGATTCTCTTCCTAATCTCGATGACTTAGAGAATGCGGCGTTGGTCTTGTCACTATTCCTGAAATGCCATAGAACTCGTATAAATCCCAAATCGCCATTACTGTCAACCGACGCCTGTCGGTCACTGTTGACCCAAAATACGGAGTTGTTCACGTTGCTTCAAACGGCACATAGGAACCAGGACTTTTCTGATCTTGACAAGAATGGTGTGTAGAATGTTTACTTCAGTCTGAGTTGCCCGATTCATGAAGCCAACAGTGCCCCGCATTCCCCAAGTTGGTTGGGAGTCTCGCGACGAGCTTCAGACAGTCATAGAACTTTTCCATGAAGTTCGTCGTAAGGACGGAATTGAACGTATTGTACGAGGCGAAGAACCATTTGCCATTTGGAATGCTCAACGGGCAGAAAGCACAATCGCCGCCCACATCGAAGGGCTCCGCATTCCTAATTTCAAAACTGACTACCCATGCACGGTCATGCACCGGCTTGGCAGCTTCACGGCTGACCCAAATGTGAAAGAAAGACTCGCCAGTATATTCTCTTCGCTTCACCACACGTAGGTTGCATTCTTCTTAAGCAGAATTGATGGCATTCTACTTAATCATTTGGAAAGGTTTTTGGTTAATGCATCTGGCACCGGAAAGACTAGGCTCATGCTCGAGGGTTCATGTATTCATTGGAGTTTCTATTTTACCTCAGTCGTAGATTCCAGCGGCTTAGGATCAAAGGATGTTTATTCCGTCATCCACCACCGAATTCCAAACACTCCCGGTTTCACTGACATTCTTTCCACATCTGCGGATACTGACGAGGCCATGGAACGTAATTTGCGCATTACACACCGCCGATTCAGCGAGACCCTGCTTTCTCGGCTGCTTGTGTTCAAGATATTTCTGGACTGTGCATCCCAAGGTCACATAACTCATGAACACAAAAAACGTTGGCTTTTGGTGCAGCTTCGCCCGGATGTTTTGGGTATCAAGGATATATTTGATTCTATCCAACGTTGCCTGATGGAGTCGGAGGTCGCTGATGATGTCGTCGAAAATGCCATCACACAGACACTACAAGAGATATCGTATATCTGGGACGCTGATGAACAACTCTACGTTGTCCTTGACGAAGCTAATCATGCAGCTACATCACTCCCAGTGGCATTTAGTGAAGACGGAGAACAATATCCTGTGCTTAAGGAGATTATTCGCTCGTGGCTACGGCACCTTGAACATCTACCCATATCGTTCATTGTTGCTGGCACAGACGTCCCTCGTGAATATTTTCAAACAAGGAGCAATGAATGGGATAATTTCATCTGGTGCTCCAATACAGGAGGGTTTGACAATCAGGAAGATCAATGGAATTATATACACACCTTCTTACCTCCCGAAATCTCCTCTTCAGCCGAAGGTGAGGCCCTTCTGGAAAGGATGTGGAGATGGTTCAGAGGCAGGTCCGACGGTTCGGTTGAGTTACGTTCAGTCTGATGATGATTTTATTCCAGACACCGGCTTACTGCAGCTTTCATGACGATTCTGCTCCAAAATGGCTTTCGGAACATGCACAGCCATTTCGACGAGCAAGTGTACTCAGCTTCCAAATATGTACCGGACGACGGGACTGAGTACAACACAGGACGTACCAGTTTCAGGGATTATCATGCAGTCAGCCTTAACCTATTGCGTCATAGTGAGCTTTTCGCTACCCCTGTGCTTTTTGAAGTCTAATCTTATCAGGCGATGCGATTAGGACCATGATGCATGAAGCTCTCATTCACGCTATATGTCATTTTGACGGCAGTAAAAAGCTCGGATCTCAAGGGTATAGGCTAGTGGCACAAAGTCAAGGACGTTTTGTTGACTCGAATATGTCCTACGCTGTCGTCAATGAGCCAATCGTGTTGGTAGCCACTGCGAAGTGGTTTATGGGAGATTCAAAGTCAATCACAGATTTGGGATACTTCAATTCCGCAATCAATAACAGCGATAGCAGAGACTCTCATAGAATTGACTATATCGCGCTTTTCCTTGCCCTCGCGCTAAATGGGAAGCGTCTTCTATCCGATGTCCTCAAGTTCCCGGACGACCCTGTTTGGGCGAAGAAACCTGCCTGGCTCATCATATGGAAACGTCTCAGCGAACAGGCGCCTGCGCGGTATACTGACGATCCGCCACACCAACTCGTCGTCGGCACCGACAACCTATCAGGTGTTCTCGAGTGGATGAACACGAATGAACACGAAGTTCCGTTCTGTTCATTCACTTCTGAGTCTCATTCAACTTTGATCTTTGCTGTGGAATTGGGACGTGGGTCACGATTCTGGGTTGCGTTACAAGCCCCGTCTGAGGATGGAGAAAGCGTCGACGTTGACGCTATTGTAAAAAACCTAGAGCTAGAGGCAATCTTCAAGCCCGAAGAGGTGAGCTGCTTCCCCCTTCCTTGAACGCAGCTTGATGCTGATTTTCGGGTGTGAATCAGGATACTTCCGCGACAGAGCACGACGAAATCCTCAAGTCCTTGAAGGCACTCCCAAAACTACAGTCTAATCTCGGTTCACATGGTGTCTTGGGAGTCGTCGCCTCGTTGAAGCGAAAGATTGAACTCGTTTCTCCTACGATCTCGGATACAAATGAGCAACCTGTTGCGCTTCTGAATATCGATCTCATGGAACGGCTTTGCAAAGAGAGGTCTCAACAAGAGCTCTTTGACCGTCTCATCTTCTCCATTAAGAAAGTCGGGAAGCGAAAGCGTGTGCCTACGGACGAGGAGTCTGTGGACGAGGAGCAGCCTGTGCCTGCGCCGAAGAGGGGCAGGAAGAAGAAGGAGAAAACTCCTGTTGCTGGTACTGAAACGCGCTCAGACTCCCGAGCGTCTGGAAGTGGGTCTACGGCAGAGCGACGATATAATCTCAGGAGTTCGACTAGTAACAAGCGCAGGGCTACTTCGTAGCTGTACTATCTAGGTGTGTATTACTTTGCTTTCGTTGTGCTTTCATTGTTCTTGTGCTTTCCTGCTTGCTATGTGTTATAAGTTATTCGATGTTTGTAATCCCATCGAGTATGTGCAGAAATTTTATTCGTCCGGTGTGACATCCATTTCGGAGGACTGCGCCGCCGTGGCCGGTCTAGTAGAACAAAACACGAAATTCAAGGACCGTTGCGAGGCACCCCTTTGACATCATTGTGTATCGCTATGGGTCCATCTTGTGGGTCCATTTTGTGGGTCCACCTGTTCATATCAGAATGAATGTTCTGTTGGGTGAACTAACTGTTATTAGAACAAGGCAAACTCAGAAATACAATACCTACTATGTAAATTTTACTCTTCGCCATGATAAGCGTAAACGGAAACGATCATACTACGGACTATCGGACTCGTTGGATCTGTACGGACTACTTGTTTTCACACTTGGAGCCGTCAATCTTCAAGGCGAGTCGTATTCTTTCTTCTCTGTAGGTACTGATACTGATACTGATATGTCACCTATTACTATTGGTTGGCAGAATGGTGTACAATAGCACATTAGTACCGTTCCTAAAGCATTGCTAGCAGGGTATCCATGTGAATTGGGCTCTTGAGGATTTCGGGGACTGAGGCCTGAGGAAGCGCATCCGCGTGGAAAAGGTAAGGGATAGACATATCGGCTGTCCCAAATGTGCTGATTGTAGAGTGTCTATTGTAGGATTTATGGAAGGTATGAGGACATATGTACCAGTAAGTAGACCTTCGTATGATAGTAAGAGATGTTCGATTTATGGAAGGTATGAGCACAACATATGTACCAGTAAGTAGACCTTCGTATGATAGTAAGAGATGTTCGCTAAACTGTATGGGAATAATAATTGACTGACGCGCACGCAGAGGTGTCGACTGATCATCTCTGAGTTCCCGTGAAGAAAGCCAAACCACAGTGGTTTGGGGACCATAAACAGCACAAGTACCAGTCATACAGCACAAGTACCATTCATCATTTCAACTACGCATTTGAGTATGACCATCCACATCAAGCGGCGAGATTGGGCTGGAACTCGGTTTACGGTCACGGACATTGACTGCTTCCTTCATTTAGCCTCCTGCTTCAGAATGCGCTTGAAGTTGCTGTCGGAGTTTGACACTGATATCCTTCGTAACTCTCGCTCCTTTTCTCCTCTCCAGAAGGTGTTCCACTCCAAGCAGTAGGCGGAAGCAGTCAAAATAGTCTTCGGTCAGATGGTAGATTTGTGCCGGTGGTTGGTTGGACGCAGCTGCCGGCTGCATGGAGTTATTGTGGTAAGTTCATGGTCCCAACTCGAGGGTAATGTATATTCCAACAGCCAATCTCATCTTTCACGGTCGGGTGGTCGTTAGACATCATGTACTCGTGATTTAGAACACGAGAGGATGAGGGCCGTCGCGTCAGCGAAATCCAAAGCTGCTGAGAAGTTGGGTTCTGGAGGGAACACAGAAACGACACGCAAAAGAATCTGTGCCTCCCAGTGAAGCAGCTCTCTCGATGCGGGAGACTGCCTAGCTAATGTCTCGAACGTTGATCTAGTAACAGCGCAAGAATCTGAAGCGTTGCAGTGAGCCGCAGTGCGAGCTCCGAGCAACAAACTCAAATTGAGATCAGACGGACACGTGATGCGGCTACTCTTTCTCTTCAAGTTCCTGTTCCTGAGCCTCGTCGACTCTTTGCACAATCTTGACAACGTAGATTATGCAGCCTTGATTCTATGATCATAGTAATTGAAGTGTCATAGAGATGTACACATCGAAAATCGCCATTGCTTTCTATCGACGCTTGTCGGTCGTTATCGACCCAAGACGCGGAATTGTACGAAGCGCTGAAAACCGCACACAGCAATAAGGATCTCGAAAAGAATGGTGCGCATATAATCAGCTCCACTATACGCTCTCCACTGATTCATGAACTAGTTCCTCACATCCCTCAAGTCAATTGGGAATCTCTTGATCAGCTACAGAAAGTCTCGAGGATTCTTAATGAAGTTCGTCGTCTCAAGGAGATTGAACGTATCTAACAAGGCGACGAAATGTATCTTGATCAGCTACAGAGTGTCTCGGGGATCCTTCATGAAGTTCGTCGTCTCAAGGAGATTGAATGTATCTAACAAGGCGAAGAAATGTATGGCGAGTTCAAAAGCCGGAAGACACAATCGCTGCTCACGTAGAAAGCCTAGGCATTCCTGTTTTCATGACTCGCTACCCTGCACGGTCTCGATAGTCCGTGTTAAGTGCAACCGTCACGGACTGCATGTCTTTCAACTTACATCAGCAAGTTCGCAGGTGTATGAGAGTATGGCTAAGATACTCACCATACACAACCCATACCTGCCCCGACATGTATGGCGGATGGCAGGGTGCATAGATGCCATACACACCATACCTTGTACTCCATACCTGCCATACATCTTACTCCATACTCATCATACTATATCCAGGCTCACATACCACATAGAATAGCACACGGAATGCAGGGTGTATAGGAATAGAATTGAGATAAAAACAGCTTGTATATAGCTTGTAGCTACTTGGTATGTTGACCGATAACACGGCAATTCAGAGATAAACAGGAGAACGACTCGGAGCATGAACAGATGGAAACAAAAGAAAGCCCCGAGCCACTAGTATTAAAAGGTGTCTTGAAATTGAGCTGGAAACTGTGATTGTCGACTAACTTGAAGTCAGCACATAACCTAGAATAAGAACAGTTAGACCACTTGTCACGAAGGGAGAACAATGCTAATATGCACCTCAGTCAGACAGAACGATACGTTCCATGTTCTCATTCTCCAACTTCCAATCCACGTCCTGACCAGTTTCTTCTCCAGCCCTAGCCTTGTACTTTGCATTCACATATGGATCCGTCGCTGCAAAAATTTGATCCCACTTGGTGGACTTGATCTCCTTAGTGACCGTATAGAAGCGAGCCACTTCTCTTGCCCAGGGATCCTCACCAAAACTCAGCTTCGAATTTCTTGAAGCCTTTCCCTTTCCGCTCTTCAAACGTTCATCAGCTTCCTTTTTTTGGTTATCCAGAATAGTGTTATATCCTGGCTCAAAGGCTTGAAGAGCACGACGAACCTAAAAGATTGTTATTATATAGGTGACAGTGACTCGAGATAAACAACTTATTACCGCAGCAGCACAAAGCGCCAAAGCACCTGATGAATTTCCAAAGTTCGCCTCTGTATTCAATGTTGACTCTACGTGGAATGCAAATGTCTCCAGCAATAATGGCCCGCGCATTGCTCCAGTGCTCAAAGCTCTCTGTTTACAACCGGTTCCCATAAATAATTCAAAATAGGTCAGAAAAATCTGAACACGTACTGTAGGCCCTACTGTCTCATAAAGCCAAGCATCATTCTTAATCTGACCTGATATCCATTCTTGAGTCTCTTCTAGCGAGAGCTTCTCAACCTCTCTGGTTACAATTTTGATAGCACGCTTGCCAATCTCACTGCGATAGTCTCTGATTTTGGTTTGAGCCTGTAAGAAGATAATGAGGGCCTGAATAAGACAATTTAAGAGACTTACAAATCCTACGATGGCCGGGTTCTCAGCAACGTTGTTGAGATGTGGGTAAATCGTTGACCAGAGAGTCTTCACCACAGTTCGTAGTGCTGGATTGTTGTTAACACCGAATTGCTCCTCTTGCGTCCCGACAAACTGTAGTAGACCTGGCATAAACTTTCCCTCCCACTTCTTATGGTCACTGACTTGAGAGATAGGAAGGTGATGTTTGGCCCATCGCTGTCGAGCTCTCAGGCTTGAGCTTGAATTGGCAGTGTCCTCAGTTTCCTTCCCACGCTGACGTTCCTTCTTGTCAATAGTATGAACATCCTTCGACACCAGCTGGACAGCCTGATATAGCAAGAAAATCAACGCAGGTATCATTCGAAACAACAAAAACTCACAGGTTTCACTCTTTCCTTCAACTTTTTTCCTCCACCAGAACCACTGCTTCCTTTCACATCGCGTGCAGCCTTCAAAGACTCGAGACTTTCCTCAGTGTTGAACTCCCCTTCATCATTATTGTTCTCTGTATCAGACAGATATGAAGTTGGGAGTGAGAGAGCCTCGCTTGAAGCCAGAGAAACATTCGAGGACACAGTACGTTTGCGATAGACTGAAGCCTCCCAATTCACTCGCAGCCCACCAACTTCATTTATCTTTGCACGCTTGGCTCTGTGATTATGGTGATTATGGGCTGGCAAATGTATTCATTGAATAATGTTCCACTTACGTTTCACTATTTGAACTTTCTACAGCAGGACGCTTCAAGTTGTTGTTTGACTTCTTTACTGTGTTCTTCACAACATCGGGCGGGACTTGAGGCTGTTGGATACGTTCAGCGTTAACACCATCTCGAAGAGACAATTTTGCTTTCTAGTGGGTAAAGTAAACATTAGCTCTATTTGCGCATGAAGAGTATCAACTGACTTTTTTCTTTTCACTAGCCGCTTTCTGCTTGGCCTGCTTCTCCTTCTTCTTCTTTTGAAGCTGGCGATGTTTCTTGAATTTTTCGAATGCAACTGCATCATCAAGATCAGCATCGCTGCCAGATCCCAACTCAGCCTCGAGCTCAGACTCAGAGACAGGGTCATCTGGCTGGTACACATCATCCGACTCATCATAATCATGTTCAATGGAATTTGTCTCGCTGGCAACACCGTCATCTAGAAGACTCGCATCAACGTCAATGGATTTGGAAGCATGTTCTGGTGAGGCGGCGCCAGCTCCAGCAGGGCCAGACCATGGTAGAATCGGCAGCCCCCAATCATCAACCTCCATTCTCTCGGGATCTTCTTCAAGTTCCTCGACATCCTCTCTACCTTGGGATGCCATACCACTGGGCTCAGCTTCAGGTGAAGGACTAAGCAGCACTGTGCTTGTAGTAAGCGGCTTTGGCTTCACACGTTTTGCAGACAACTGCAGTGGAACACCGGGTGAGTTCAATGGTTCAATATCAAGGTCAGGACGGAGAGATTGATGCTTCTCTTGCTCTAAGGCCTGCCTGTCCTCCAGTTGTGCAACACGAAGCTTGGCCTTTCTATCTAGGCGCAAATTTTCAGCCTTTTTCGCCTCTCGAGCCTCTCTACCCTGCTGCTTTTCAAGTTCCTTCTGCTGCTTCTCGGCCTGAATTTGGTCTCGTGTGCGCTTCCTCAAGCTTTTATCAAGCTCAATTTTCTTGCCACGAGTGGACATTCTCGAGGCCATGTTTAGAGAGAACGTAGAGGAAAGTGGGAGAAGGGTTGTTGCTAGTGATCGGCACACTATTCTGAAACTTCAACATTAGTAAGTCCAGTTTGAAATTCGGTTGCTTAGACGTTATCTTTCTCTAACTCGAACATCAATGGCTCCTCGTATTCCCTGTCCTTATAGAGGGTGTATCCGCACTTTTGCACTTCAAGGCCATCTCACGAAGCATGTCAACATCTCACACCAATTCTCATCCTCTCAGGCACCTACTCAGAATAGTCAGCCAGGTCCATCTCGAAGGTCCGAAACAGCATCTCCCTCTCAACCGTTCATCAAATCAAGTCCAGATCCTACATTATTTGACGGTCAAGACTTTAGTATGGGTGTTTTAGACATTGAGTCTCACCCTCCGCCAAGTCCAGACAATGAAACTTCAATAACCTCTGACTCTCAACCTACTCTGACCTCAGGGAGGAATTACCATCCTTATCTCACAGGTAGATGCTCGTCACATATACTTGTAATTTATGCTAACAATATGTCTGATAAAGGAGAGAAATGTAATGAAAATGGGCTTCCTTTACCTCCAAATGCACCACCTCCGCCACCTCCTTCACCTGATAATCCCTGGTCTCCGTTTGAGGATGAAGTAGCTTTCCGTCTAGCAGATCTCCTTTTTCGAAAGGTTGAGATGTCAGAAGGAGACGTCAACCATCTAATGGATCTCTGGTATATGTCCCTTCAACAGTATGGTGCTGAATCAGGACCCTTTTCAAATCACGAAGCAATACTCGCTGCAATTGACGACATACGTGCTGGTAGTGCACCGTGGCATTGTTTCGAGACGGTCGTTGATGAGGACTTCCTCCCTGATGCACCTGAGTGGAAGAAGACCAGCTATCAGGTCTGGTATCGTGATCCTGACACGGTTATCTCAAATCTACTTGCCAATCCCGACTTCGCAAAGGAATTTGATACTGCGCCATATATTCATGTGGATCGAAACGGGAAAAGACAATGGAGTGATTTTATGTCTGGAAATTTTGCCTGGAGACATGCTGTGAGTCGACTCAGGCTTGCAAATGACTAAAGACATTAAACTGACTCAATAATTTTAGACTATGATTTACAAGGACACTCATCACGGTGGTGCTGCGGTCAAGGGAGCAATGTATGTCCCTATCATACTGGGTGCAGATAAGACCACAGTCTCAGTTGCTACGGGTCACGTCGAGTATCATCCTTTGTATCTGTCTATTGGAAATATACACAATGCTGCCCGACGTGGGCACCGCAATGGTGTAATTCCCATAGGCTTTCTTGCTATCCCTAAAGGTGATCGCAAGTACGACAAAGACCCGGCTTTTCGTATCTTCAAGAAACAGCTCTATCATAGCTCTATTGCTGCAATACTGCAGTCTCTTGGGCCTGCTATGACTGTACCTGTTGTTCGCCGATGTCCAGATGGGTATTTCCGCCGTGTCATATATGATCTCGCTGCCTTCATTGCAGATTATCCTGAACAGGTGCTTCTCGCTGGTATAGTGTCTGGCTGGTGTGGGCGGTGCGTATATCCAGGGTCTCAAACCACTAAATTGTTGACTCATTGTTCCTCGTATCTAGATGTACTGCTCATCACTGAGTCCGTAACACCAGCCCTATTAATAAAATTGTAGGATTGTGCACCATGAATGATACATGGGCCACTGTAGGTGTAGTAGGAGGGTGTAGGAATAGATTCCATTAATGTGATATCCATGCTGATTAATGCAGACATTCATCTTCATTAATGGGCCAGCTTGTTGCCTGCAATGGGGGCTGCACAACAACGCAGCTGCCTAGTTGTGTGCCTTTACTCCTAATTGAGTTGTGCATGTTTTTCAATTTAATTTAAATATTTAATCTAGCAATTTCATTTTTCTTCAGGTTATATTTTCACACCCCTTGCTTCCAAATCTGTGGCTCGCGTTCCTTAATCTCCACATGGCATTGCTGCACTATTCATATTCCAATCACAGGGCACACTGGCCTTCTTTCATGGAAATTGCATTTTCTTATTTTTTATTTATTTTAGCTATTGCTCTGCAGCCTTATTCTTTTGCTTCACTGTAATTTTAGTATTCAGAATAATCTGATGTAGTAAAACAATATCTTCTATTATTTGATCCCCTGTACCACTTGCATAAAATTTTGCACACATGATGGAGCGGAAAAGCGGCACACATTGAATCAAGCGCCCATTGGAAATAGTGCGGATAATTACTTCCGTTACTTCCGGCAGCAAACCGGCACACCTTTTTTTGTTCGTTCTCATTGTTCTGCCTTCAGATACCTTAGTAATTTTGCCAGGACCTTCGGAATATCTTTTAATAACAAAGTACCAAGTTATATACGAAGTCACCAAAAAATGAAAAAGTAAGACATGTGAGGATTAGATCTCGGTCTGAACTTGACTTTATACACTGACAAGTATACCTTGACCTCTCCCATACCAAAGCACTGTAAAGATAAAGTCATACGACATCATATCAAAGTTATTTACAGTGATAAATTTATCATTTATCTATTATAATTGTCTCTAAACACACTAAACCTAAGCTAGAAACATCACTCTTGCCATTACTCACTACTATCTCACCGCTGCTTCACTCTGTCTGTGTATCCCTTGCTTGTACCACATATTCCATCTATCTAATGACATTTTGCCACATGTTTGAATTTCACATCCTATTGTGTTGCCATGTAACTGTTGGATAGCTTAGCGTGGTCTACTCCCTGTCTGATGCCGAGGCTGCCATTTCTATGGAGATCTGGCAGCGGTTGCATTTTTGTGTATACTAGTAGTACATACTACTATGCTTAGCCTGAAGCATCCCATGGGCTTGCTGAGATGACCCAATGAAAATACAAAAATAGTGCTGTATGTGTATGTGCCGGCTAGTAAGTAATACATACCATCCTTCTTTGGGAGGGCAATTGGGAGTGCCCTCCTGGAAAAGGATCCATTGATATACAGAGATAAACGGGTGTGGCTAATAATGAACTAGTGGCCCCGCTGGCACGCTGTGCCACAAATTTCATATATTGTGATTTTACATAAGCGTATGTTGTAGCGTTGTGGCATCAGGAAAGTGTACAGTTTTGATCTGCTGATAGTGCAATACACGATTAATCGGGTCACTGCTTGTGACCATGTGTGATGGAGACTAAATATAATTATTCTGTATAATCTCAAATCTTGATCAGCATATATCTACTTTAGGTACATAGACACATAGTGCGGCAGTTGACACGGCAAGTATTACAAGCGCAAGCTCTCTGATAGTGTCATCACAATTATATGTAAATAATCAATGTTGATTAATGCAGAGCTTCTACTAAAGGCTTATATACATGCGATGCTCAATTGATGACCACTGGAAGCCTGATTAATGCAAGCAATAGATGTGGCAGTGCTTGAAGTTGCACCGATTCATGTATCACCCTTGGCGGGTGATCTTGGTGCTACATTAATTGCACTACCGTTCACTATTGCATCACTCAAATCTTGACGGCCCATCATCACGACGGACACGTGAGTTCGATGAACTTGTCTTAGAAGAGTTCGGCGGGCAAGGAGATATTCTATGGGATAATTATGGAATTGACGATGATGTAACAGTATGTTTCTGTCTTACATGCAGGCCAACTGTAATGAATATGATTTATTCCCTAGCCTTTCACATATCATTTCCCGAGGGCCGACATACATGAAATGCTCTCAGCAGATCTTCTCCATCAAGTAATCAAAGGTTGCTTCAAGGATATGCTAGTAGAGTGGGTCTGGGACTATCTGTCTATCACAGAAGGCGAGGGACGGGCCAATGAAATAGTTGACGATGTTGACCGCCGGTGAGTCTATCCTTCACTCTTGCTGCATTGTAGCGTCAATTCTTCATTATTGTTAGCATGTCAATTGTCCCTTCCTTTCCTGGCCTTAGACGATTCCCCCATGGCCGCCGGTTTAAGCAGTGGACAGGAGATGATTCAAAGGCCCTCATGAAGATTTTTCTGCCTGCAGTAGCAGAGTATCTTCCGGAGCCTATGATGATGTGTCTCTCTTCTTTTTTGGACTTCTGCTATTATGTGCGCCGTAACGATCTGGATGAAGACACGCTTGCTGCCGTGCAGCAATCCATACACTCATTCCATCACCACCGGCAAATCTTTATCACTTCTGGTGTGCGCGAGCATTTTTCAGTGCCTCGTATGCATGCCATGGTTCATTACCCCTTCCTAATTCTCGATTTCGGCGCTCCAAATGGGCTATGCTCATCAATCACAGAATCTCGCCATATCACTGCAGTGAAGAAACCTTGGCGGCGGTCCAACCGCTACAATGCACTGAGCCAGATGCTGTTGACGAACCAACGGCTAGACAAGCTTGCTGGAATGCGTGTTGAACTTGTTGAACATGGTCTCATGCCTCCTCTTCATGTTGCACCTCCCGAGCCATTTGATGAGGAGAAGGAGGATGAGGGTGCAGACGACAGGGAGCGAGTACTTGGGGAAGTTCTGCTTGCAAAGACACGAGGTATGTGATGTAAAAGCATCTGGGATAGCATCAAGCTAATGTTGAACTTTTCAGCCCGCAACTATCCCCGCTATATCAAAGAACTCGCTGAATATATTGGTGAGCTGACACTTCCTGAATTGGCGTCACAATTCCTCCATGAACAGGTTGAAGGTCAAAGGTCCGACATTGACTCTACTAGTGATGATTATCCTGAGATAATATCAAAGGTTAATGTCTATCATTCTGCTGTGGCGACATTCTATGCACCTAGCGACAATTCAGGGATACGAGGCATGCGACGAGAGCGTATCCGTTGCACTCCATCATGGTATGGCCATGAACGCTGTGATACTGTGGTGGCCGTAACAGATGAAACAAAACCTGGCTTTCAGGGAATGAGTGCTGCGCGTGTCCACCTTTTTTTCTCCTTCAAGCACGAGGGGGTTGTATACCCCTGTGCACTAGTGCATTGGTACAACACGTCTGGCAGGAAGCCTGACAAAAAGACAGGCATGTGGATTGTAAAACCTTCATTCTTAGACACTCGGCAGCGTCGACCACATCTTGCAGTCATCCACATTGACACTCTTCTCCGGGGTGTTCATCTCATACCCGTGTATGGGCCACGGACTGTTCCTCATAAACTGAAATACTATCACTCTTTAGATACATACACTGCATTCTATGTAAATAAGTTAGCAGACTATCAGGCCAATGAGATACTATATTGAACAGATTATGACGATAAGCATGAAGCATCCTTTCAACTTGACTCAGTTTCAGGGAGGGCAACTTAGCGATGCCCTCCCAAAAAAGATGACTGATGACTAATACGAACACATTTAATGCTATACAACTTCAAGTTATACTGAGTATGCATCCGATCTGAGCTACAGGAATAGGAAAGTACACATATCACTACATAGACACCATACATGTCATACAGATCATACAGTGTTATACTACATACACTCTAGGTGTATGGAGAAATGAGTGGACAAATGGTATGTAGGTGTATGGGGGTATGGGTGCCATGCCCGTCCATACACACCATACACTTCAGACATGTGCAAACTTGCTGATGTATCTCGCCTAGTTTATGGCTATTTATCCCGATGTAGCGTTGGGAAAAGACTGAGGGCAGAGGTTCACGAGGCTGTGGAACCCACGGCTCACTAACGTACGAAAAGATTGTAAAACTCAAATGTCGTGAGTACATGAGGCTCGCATGCTGATAAATGAAGGTGCTTATCAAAATTCCTAGTGTGGGCAGTTATAAATGAAACCCTACGTTTGTTCCCTTCTGTTCCCTTCAATGTCCGAGAAGTTGAGCCGCTACACTCCCTCCGTCTGATCCTACCTTCGAAGGCAGAAGTGACGACCGCAACCTTCTGTAGTACCATGTAGCTGCTCATCCGATAGCCAATATGGAAGAACGTTGCCTCAATTTCAGTCCTGTTCAAGCCGTTTCTGAAAACCGCTGGCCACTACAATTGCACAAAGGCTGTCCCGGGAATTCGCTTCCGTATTCTCTTTCGTTCTTGCGAAATGGACTATAGTTTGATGTGTTCTTCTTTAACACGCGAACCGTGCGAGAAGACGCTTGCTTCCAAAGTTCTGCCAAGTACTCGACGCGTGAGTTCTCCTTGTCCGAGCTTCTCGCTTTAAACGCTCAAGGATCTGCAGATATATGACGTTCTTAAGAGGTGCAGTCTTTGAATTGGTTTCAGATTTGTTATGTATGAGATGAGATTTCGTCGGAAAAGGAACCAATTACATCAATTTGTACTTTTTTTGGCTACTTTAACCGGAAAACGTCCTTTCTTCTGCTTACTTCGTACATATTTTTGTACTTCGTGCTCAATTTACTTACTGAGACAGGTTCGTCAGCTCACCTTTAGCTTTCTTAGTACCTATCTCGTATGTTTGCAATGTAATTTTGGATTATTTGGAAAGTAAAATGCCCTTTGCATGGTAAACACACAAGGACCTCTGGTTTACTCCTTGACTCGACAGGTCAGGAAACGTACTTGGGTGTCTATGGTATTACTTCGGCGTCGCGATCGGTGTGAATGCTCTAAAAATATGCTGTACTTTTGATATCTTCCTGCCGTGGTATGAGTGTGATGTCGACGTGGTTCTTGCTGCAGTGCTTTCTATTTACTACTTTTATCGCGTAGTACATAGCCACAATTTCCCCAGGATCTGATGAAGCATACATCTGGCCGCGGATCTATTCCGAAGCCCGCTTCCTGATCGGTTGATCTATCGTTGTAAATGCGCCTCTCTCTTCCTCTCCTCATTCATTTTATCGTGCCTTTCAAGGAACTGGACTCAACTTGCAAGTTCTCGCACCGATGACGAATCTTCGCGCGTGATATTCGATAAGCGTGTGCTGCTTGGAGGTTACCGAAGTCCTCGAATACCGGAGTCGCTCGACTGGATACTACCGCCGTTCGTGTCGAGGGTGATTCATGTAGATATATGACAACGGTGCTATGGGCAGATCACACAGACCTGGTGTACGTGTTTTTCAATTTCATAGACTCGTCTCACCGCTCGACTCAGATGCACTTCTTTGTTCCCTCCGCATACAATGTGCCTATTCCGACCCTCTAAATTTCTTCAATCCTTCGGCCGCACGAGCACGACAAGGATACTAGCGCCGAAGGTGGTTCACGGTCGAAGGTGGTCGAGGAGAATTATTACACGTGGGATGACGATGGGTGGGATGGACTGGGAACGAGATGGAAGGTGCGTGCCATGTCCTGATTTTTCGTCCCTTTCTTACGATCCGTCTAGTCCAACTCGGTCGACACGTTGCTTATTCCGTTCGCTTCGAGGACATGACTGAGCCCGAATCGACTCTCCGGCATGGTTTTTCGAGAAGCGATGAATGATCCCAATCTCGACATTATTTTGGACGAGCTCACAAATGTACTATTTCTTTGATATCGATGGGAGCAGGCGTCGCGTTGGTGATCTCAAGGGTGCGGTAGTATGGCTCAGGTGTCGATTGGAGTGTCGTTGGTTTCGTTCTTAACGATCTGAATTGAAATAAATCGGGCCAATCCCAAAGTTGAAACAAATACCAGTGTGCATGACTGAATATACAAGAACTTTTCCCTAAGACCTTCTCCTGTTCGACCTTTCAAATATTCTGAGTCTCCTCCACAGCAAATTCTTTCACCATTTGCAGACTTTCACCGATCGTGTTTATAAGCTCTCGCAAACGCAGATCCTGGAGTTCGAACATAAATGGATGAATACAAAAGCTATACGATTCACCCACCTCCGGCGCTAGCATCTGCAGTCGAGGGAGCATAAGCAGTATAGTTTGGAGCACCGCGCGCGGGTCCGCAGGCGCGCTCTGAGTACATGCGTAAATTCACGGAAAGAGGCAGAAGGAAGCAGTGAAATCACTCACTGTGTCTTGATACACGTAAATCGAGCCTCCGGCAACGTTTATAGTGCAGTCGTTGAGAGTAAAATTAGATGCCCCCGTGAAGATACTCATCTTTCCAGAATATTCAGATGGGATTGAGGTGTGAATTAAACAGTATGCGTACCTCGTGAAGACGGATGGTTGTAAACGAAGAATGTGCGCCGTCGTTGATACCAACTGTGATCGTCGCAGGTTCGTTGGAGGAAAGTGCATGCAGGTGTTTGTGTATCTTCAAGACTCGTTTGCGTACCCATGTTTACACTGACCTCAAATTACCCTTTCACCTACATCAAAAAATATTATGGCCGTCCAAAAAAATGGCTGAATAAGACACTGGTCAAAGTGTCGTCTAAAAAGCGCAGAATTCAGCGCGAACCACGATGAACACGAGTCGTTCAAGTCAAACTCTCCTAAGATATGCACTGAAGACGGGAAAAATCTCGGGTGCGGTAGAGTTGAACTGAACCAAATGCAATACATTCGTCAACATTCAAACCTAGATGGTCTTTTGATGCGAGCAAAAGAACGCTGCGGCTGGTACGAAGAGCTTGCATATATCACATTGGTCGTTGAGGCGATTGATTAGAGCCTTGAAAGGGCATTCAAAGTTGCGACATCTACCTGAAAAGAGGAACACACGCGGAGGCAAAGCAAATTCGGTTTGTGCAAATCAAGCATGTTTAACCGCGTGTTAAATGTACAAAATCTGCAGTGTTCATACTGTTGGATGAAAATCAGTCTGAGTTACACCAATCGAGGAGTAGCGCACCTTTATATACATGCACACAGGTTAGATTTTTGTTGACACCAATGCCATCTATTCGAGCTGCTCTAATGTCTTGCTCCAGTCGATGACTTTGGGATGTGCCGTGACCTTATTCGGGTTGAAACCGATGACTTGCAGCCCTGCTAAACACGATGCACGAGAAAGAGCGACGTAACTCTGGCCTTGAGTAAAAATCCAATCAGCGGGTGGTGTCCGGAAGAAAGCAAGAGAAGTAGACCTTTCTCGAACACATGCGCAAGGTCGACTTTTACGCGATGGATAGTCTGCCCTTGGCTTTTATGTATCGACATCGCCCAAGCAAGGATGAGGGGCCTAGTCTAGTGTCAGATGCCATGCGCAATTCGGAAAATAAGCAGACTGACAATTGGGACCTTCTTGCCAGCTGCTTTCCATCTGCATCTTCTACCCGAAATTCGTCTCGTTTGATTAGAACAGCTTCGGAGCCAGTTTTGCCATTTTGCAAAGGGTACTCGAACAGCACAAGAGGGTATTTCTCCTCTCTGGGTGCATTGGCAATATGTGCTGCAGAATTCTCCTTGCCGGCATCCACTTCAGTAATGACAGGAGTCTCACCGCTATCGGATAGCAAAACGTGGCGCAGCAACGCGCCATTCTTCTTGGTCTCTGCAATTGACCCCCTACCATCAGCGCCAGCGAGTGGCTTTCCAGAATTGCTCAGCTTGTGGTTCGTAGCATCCGACAAATGAGCCCTTCCTGCACCTGCAAGCAGCTGGTTAGGGTGATAAAATCCAAGCACTTTCCCAACCACGCCGTTCACAAGTACGTCATCAACGTTCTTGATAAGCATGACCTGCGCGCCGACTTTGAGCTCCAGACGTGCTTCAGCCAGGAGATTATCGAGCAAAGCCTGCCGAGCACCACTATCTTGAGCAACATATGCCATTCGAAGACCAGGTAGTGCGTCGAGTCGCGTGGCGTTAGCTTGCGCGACCTGCGCTCGGAGGGGGAAAAGTTCAGTTGGTTGCGTCATGGAGGCATCGAGAGGTCTGGAGAGCGAGGTGAAGAGCTTGATGGCTTCCTCGTCTGCATGACCCAAACGCAGAGAATTCAGAGCAGAGACGAACACTAAACAGATTTGGTCTTTGCAGAGAGGGGGTTGAGATATGAAAATAGCACTTACTGGCGTCTTTCTGCCGAAAAACTTGCGTGAGATTGATTGTACTTTCTAGCGTGTTGCGCCAGGCAGATGACTCAAAAGCAAACATAGGTTCTTGGTTGGCCTTGGCGACAGGTGGTAGTTGGAAGAAGTCCCCAGTTACGACAAGCTCAACATGAATCAGTCGGCTTCTGCCAAGTCAAAATCTGCATCTACTCAGCGCACCTGCATACCACCAAAAGGTTTACCCGAGCTCTTGTTTCTAAGGTTAGAAGCGATGATAGCCAACTGCTCGAAAAAGTGGCCGTCCACCATAGATACTAAAAAGCGTATTGTTTAGATGATTCTTCAGCGAGTAAGATAGATGTTGATTTACCTTCGTCGATGACCAGGACCTTAGTTTTCCTCCATCGTTGCAGGGCTGGTCTGCAGGACTTGATGCATTTGATTACCATGTCAATGTCCGCGCACTTTGGCGTCACGGCCCCCCAAGAATGAATCGTCATGCCTATAACCAAACGTCAGCTTCTTCTCTGCGCAAAAATGAGAGCAAGCACCTCCAACGTTGGCCGCAGCCATCCCTGTGCTTGCTGTGATCGATACGGCGTCTTTGTGGTTGGCGTACTTCTTCTGAAGGGCTGTGATGATTGCGCGCAGGAGTAGCGACTTCCCGGTGCCTGAAGAGAAAATTAATGTCGCAGGTCAGAGGATTTACATTCAAAGACGCGCCAGCTGCTCCAGTGAAGAACACGTTTTTCTCCTCGTCAACGACCATCCGCAAAACTCTGACTTGTTCGGGACTGAGCGCGACGTGGGCAGATTTATCAGAGTTTTTCTTCGCTAGAGGTACTCTGTAGGCGAAGAAGGAGTCGAGAGTTTGTCGAGACCTCTTCACTGGTGCTGAGCTCGAGGGAAGGGAAGCTTTGCGCTTGGCCGAAGTTGGCATGATGGGCAGGCTGGGTAAAACCCCTATAAATTTATTGCAAACTTACTCGCTTTGGTCTGAGTCTCATGGCTGTATATCCCTATATCCCTCTCACTGCCACTGGGAAACAGGGTTATGTAGTGTAATGGGCTAGCGTGGAGCTTGATGCTGTATGCATGGGTTCGATCCCCGTGATAACCATATCTTCTCTGATGTTTTCGTTTTGAATTTCCAAGTAGATCCTGACGCCAGTTGGGTGGTGCGATCCACCGCGCATTTGCCCCCATCTCGGGCTGGCGTTTCCGGCTGAACCCAGTGAAGGTTCAACACACAGGTGGAGCCGTGTAATACTGCTACTACTACTACTAAGCCTCGGCATCCAATGTTTCGACACAAAGAAGGACATTTTGCTGCATCGGGATTCAGCGTACTGCGGTTGCTGAGAAGTTTTAGAATCTGACTGAGTAATGCATAGACTGAAAAGGTACTAAGGTACTTGATTCTTAGAGTATCCAAGTTTTAGTTAGAGAATCAGAAAGAAACGACACGGTTATGACAAGGATGTAGATTCTAAGTATAATATACACACAGGAGTTAACTTTTGGTATTCAAGTGAAGTAGATTTCCTAGAGGTTGCCTATGCAGACAGTAGGCGGGAGGTGAATGATAAGAAAGAAAGACAAAACCGAAGAAAAAGGATAATGGCGGGGGAAAAGGAGAAGGAAACCAAAACGAGAACCATGTATAACAAGACACAAAGGTTGGGTGAAAAAGCGGGACGGGAGGTAAATCACAAGCATCCTGCTGATCCTTCGTCGTTTTGATCCTTGCCCATGTAAGTTCCGGGTGGGCCACCACCAGGACCTGACATCATGCCTCGGCCTGTGGTTTGTTGGTCCTAACAACAACAATGATGCCAATTCAGGTTGGTGGAGTGACAGCGACATACTTTGTTGTGTTTCCTGATTTCTCTGACAAGATTACTAAAGGATGTTTCAATGAATTTGCAAACGAAATGCCTACCGAGGTCCCAACCCTCTGCAGCGGGATAAGGAAGAGATGAGAGTTATGATTGATGGCCACGCAACTTGTCGTTCGTACTCCAAATCACGTTTGTTCGCTGCAACGACTACGGGGAAAGTGCCTTGGTCCTTGACCCTGAGAATTTGCTGGTGGAAAGTACTTATTTCCTCGAAGGAGTTGCGTGAGATGATGGAGTAGACCAAGAAGAAACCTTCGCCGGTACGCATATATTGTTCTCGCATCGCCCTATAGAGACGTGGAATCATGAGAAAAAGATGATAGAGATTCAAGGGAATGAAAATGGTAGAACGACTGAAACTCGCGAGTACTCTTCCTGTCCGGCTGTGCCAAGAACGCGCAGCAATGCCACTTCATCGCCAATCACGCATTGCTTCCGGTAGGAATCTTCGAAGAATCTAGGTCAGCACACTTCAAAGACACGTCAAGCAGTAGAAGCAGCACCCAGTTATCCTTGGTCTCAAGATAGTTGCTCAGAAGTTGGCAATGCGTGTTTTCCGAGGCGAAGATGGCATGGGCGGTCCCGCACGACTCGCCTTCGAGTTGGTCGGTTGGTCGGTTGGTCGGTTGATCAGCGCGCGTCATGGGTGTTGTGTTCGGCGAAGGAATAGACTGAGGTGGGAGCGGGCCCAGGTTGCGACAGGTGAAGTTTGAAATTTGAAGGCTGCAAGGCAAGGTACTATAGCTTAGGCCATGGAGGGACGGTACGGCTTGAGTATGTCACCTCGGGTAAGTCTTTGTGCGATTTTCATAGAAATTTTGGGTCATTCTTCTTTGCAGTTGTGAGCATTGACTCCAAAAGAGGAGGAAACAAAAATAATGTACCTCCATGTCCTTTTGTCAGCCCAGACGAAAATTAGAGAAACCGAACGCGCACTATCTTTCAGGCACGTCCTTGCTCCTCATCACCTCCATCTACACACCTAACTAATCTTGATTCTTCGTTTGACTCTTGACCGATAGGTACACCATTGAGCGTGTCGCATTCGCAAGTCTGTAACCATCCGTTATTCACGGTCTGGGCAGGATGAAGACGAGGATTTACCGATGAATATGTTGGGGTGCAGATGCGGAGAGGTGTCTCCGGCGCGTCCTTGAACTTTGTAATGTCCCTGCGGCACAATATTGATCGCCCTGGCTCAGAATTCGAGGCGTGTTATAGGAATTATGGCCGCAGCCACTCACGCCGAACGTTAAGAGCGGCCTTGCTTGATCCTGGCCTGCTCTAACCAACTCAACCAACACCTAATGAGGGTGAAATCACAGCTGGTCGGGTACCACACCCTTCTCAAAACCGCGTAGTAAATCCACATGATCTGTGGCATAATCTTGATCGGCACTGTGAGTTTTTTGTCTTAAATTCTCTTCATTTTGTGGGAAATCTTCAACAAACGCCTCAAAATACCTATATAATATACTCTCATAATAAGCTGAGTCGTGCACTCTTCAACTCTTTCTATTGCCGAGAGCTGACCAAAGTTTGCCCAGAGTCTGCTCATTCCTCCATTCTGCAACAAACTGATCTTTATAAATTTCATTAGAAGGTGAAGCGGAAAAAGAGCAAGGAGATACACAGTGAAGACGAAATGGAGGAAGATAAACAGGCTGAAATGGAGGCTGAAATGGAGGCTGAAATGGCGGTTGTCGATGAGGACGCGCAGGCGGGTGAGGCTGAAATGGAGGCTGACTCCGATAACCGTGTCGAAGAAGAAGAAGCTGCAGAACCGATGTACGATTCCGACTTCTCAGTGGAGTCCTCTCCACCGGTGTCTGATTCCGACTACGACGAGGAAATCCCTTCTAGAGAAGTTCTTCGACGCATTCCGCGATTCATTTGCTTTCAACCCCAGCTCCTACCTGGACGCTTTGACTGGGACTGCCCTGATGTGACTTGCAATTTCCGCGTGGATCTCCTGGACATGCAAGAATCACCTGCACTCTCAAATGAAGAGTTTCTCTTCTTGACCGCAAAGGAGTGGGAGTCCGTGTACGATGAATCAGTGCAACATCTGTTCTTTAAGATTGTTCACGAACACTATACCGAACATCTGAGGAGGCGAGGAGTAGTCGTTATTCGAGAGCTGAGCAGGCGAGGGAGAAGGAGGGTTGGTACTTGACTCTTTGAACCCTTCGAGTTGTATTCATGGTTTCTTTGGCAGGTCCGATTCGAACTGGCGCCGCGCCCTGATGAGGAACTCTAGCCCACTTGAATGAGACGGGCCGCAATCACAAATGAGCTCGCAGTTGCGCTCTTATTCTTAAAACCACTTTTGCTTAGCCTTCTTGACCACTCACTCACAATTGCAATCACAACCTCACTTACTCTAGCTTAGTTGCTTATGCAAGGTTCTAACGGTTTTTGTTTCTCCATCAGTCGAGCTACTTGTGGCTCATACGATACCTTTGATTATTCTTTCTTAGTTTTCGCCTTTTCAAGATATATCATATTCTTTCTATATTGAGAATTGATTCTAAAGACATTATCTACTTATGAACACATAGAGGGCTGGCCCATGACCTTGATTAGCAAGTGGACTTTTGAGTTGCGCAACTTTCTGATGAGCGCAAAAACATGCACTAGGAGCCAATGATCGCCGAGGCACTGGCCTTGATCGGTACTGTGAGTAAACTTCTCTTCATTTACGGCTATGAGAGAATATTCGTGCTTTTTTCTTTTGCTTTCGCTTAGGAAAGATAAAAGGTCGGGGTCCTCAAAATGAGAACTCTTCGACTCGGAACTCTTCCTGGTGCCCATGGATTTCAACAATACCGCGATGACCAACCATCGAATTCAAAGTCGGTCAAAGCCTAGTAGCCGTACGATTACTGACATCTTTTATTTATAGATAGTGGCTCTCAGACCACGGTAGCATGCACCATCGCTCGAGGAATCACAATCTTTGCGCCCTCTGAGGAGCTATACACGTTCTGGAAGATTGACATCGGTTTAGAACATCTTTCGGCCCGCTCTCCTCAATCTTTGTCCGTCTCCGCCTCAACTCTCCTTGATATAGTTTGCCTTGAAGCCCAAAGACTGTCCGCACATCCTCATGGTCAGTGGGCGACCATCACAAGCACAATGTTTCAAACGCTTACTCGGCTTGACCGAGAAGCCGCTATCATTTCGACTGCGAGCGTTCTCGACTTCTATTCTGGGCCTCAACACAACCTTGCCCAGATGGCCGGGTACAGGCAATTGGGCCAAAGCTGGCAAAGTCTTACTTCCTTCAATCCCCCCTATATGTCTCCTCCGCCGGAGTTCATGGTCTCCCATGAACTTGCCTCCATAGATCTTGTCAATCCGATGAGTCGCCCATTCATCGAGACCTGGGCCAATTTGATTTCTGGAGTTGACAGACGAGCTCATTTTCTTCTGGTCATCACAGAGGCATTCGAGCAGCGCCCATTCCAAAATCCTTTCCTTTTGCCTTCACCAAGCTCCTCTGGTGCCATGACGCCTGGAACCAAGCACTTCAGAGTTTGTTTGCAGAATTTCTGCTCCCGGCACAATGACCTCGACTTTGATGGCGCGATGTACATCTCGTCTCATAGCTCCTCCCTGTTCGATTCGGCGGTCAATTGGAAGAACATGTCAAAGATCTTGGAGGTTATGGGATGTAGCAATTTGAAGACCCTGCAGGGCTCGTTTGTTTTTCCAGGTAGCCATATTGCAGTGCCGTTTGAAACCATCGTCACCGAATTTGGTTGGAATGTCGGGGTGTTTGAAAGGAAGCAGCGCTTGTTTGGTTGGTGGATTAAAGCGACTGCAACAATGGAATTCAACACTAAGACTGGATTGATCCCACCAGGAACAGAGTCTGATAGCTCTGGTTCTAGCCTTGAAGTAGCGGTTCCCCATCCCCCTCCCCCTAGTCCCCAGTCATCCCACTATAACCCACGCGCATCAGGGTCAAGCCCCAACAGTGCTGACTTCGAGTCTGAAAATAGCTCTCCTTCTTTCTCGGATGGGTTTGACACGGATGAAGCTCTAGACTTTCGTGCGAAGGTGTTTATAATTTGGAACACGGGTGTGTCCTTGTTTTACAATCCCGGATTCGTTCTACTTGGACAGGCTCCTCGCTCAACATCAAGAGACCTCTTCGAAAGGAAAGCTGCGATTGTTACTGAAATGGATTTGAAGAAATACAAAGCCAATGTCCGCATGTACTTAAAAAGGAAGGTTTCATACACGGGATAGATTCGTCCCAGCAGCGTGTTCTCTATTTCTTGTTTTTGCTACAGCGTCACTGCTACAGGTCCCTTGTATGAACTGCTGTTTAGCTCAACTCACTGCTATTCAGAAGATATTTGAACCTCATTTGTATCATACTCCAAAATAAAATTCTTATATAGCATATTCTAGCATTATCAAGCCTAAGTATGCGTCAATAACAATCCGGGCGTAAAGTTCATGCTAGCGCTAGGCCCAAAGTCCAAACTGCGACAACGTCCGACTCTTCTGACCTCCCAGGAATGCGCTCTAATCCGATATTCAGGGCTTGCACCTGCTCATCATTGAGAACGGCTGACGGCGGTTGCACGTTTACTTCACTGAGCTTTCGAGGGGCCCCTCGATGGTGCCAAGAGCCAGAGCCAGCATCTTCCCGACTATAGTGTTTTCGTAAGGATTTGAGGAGATTTTCATCATGAAGTCCTTCCCAATCAACACCAAAAACTTCAAGCTCCTCCTCACTCAAAGGAAGGTCGTAAGGGTCGCCGCGAACTCCATTGACAATCATATCGAAACCAAACATATCCTCTGGGCTTCGGTTTGGGCCATTACGGGTAGAAATGCGATGGTGATTCCAAGACTCCGCCCAGAAAGTCAACTCCTGGTTGATTGTGGGCAGGAAGAGGTGATGCAGGAGCCATACATGATTAACGTTGTTGATGTCCAAGCCATGACTCACTTCGAGGAGGGTGAACAGATTGGCCCATTTACTACCCACATAGGTGGTCACATCTACCCACAGTCTTTCAATCCTGGTATTGTGAACGCTTCTGCAGAATAGCTCTGGTGTAAGCATGATTTCCCTGATATTAAGAGAAGCACCACTTGCCTCCCCCAAATGTAAGACCCGCGATCTTCGCCTCGGGCATTCTCCATAAAGGCAGCCACGAACAGGTTCTCTACTCCGTGGTCACCACGTAGACGAGATGGTATGCCGTAGATTTTGATAGCGATCAGGAAGAGTAAGAGCACAGTGAGTGCATGGTTGTTATTGCTGGCTCGAATTGCCGTGATAAGGCGCGAATACCCATCGATGAAAGCGTGAATGACAATACACCATCGAATGAGGCCTATAAGAAGCCCAGTGAGCCGAAGGAGGGCACTTGAAGGAATGGGAAAGCATACCATGCTGGCCATCGTGATGCCATAGAGAATTGGGACCTGGCACGGAATAACCGCGCCTACGAATTCGAATTCGTTCGAATACGCGCTGTACTGGATCAATCCGGTTGAGAGATAATCGAATACGTTCATAAGGCACAATATACCCTAGCCGTCGCAGCATCCCATCAAGCATTCGGATGCCTGCTCTATGGTAATGGGCGCGTAAGCGGAGCAGGAGTTTGTCGAGATCATCATCGCTAATATTTGAGAGATACCCGGGGGAGGAATGGCAAGATGGCCTGGAATTGGAGAGCTCCTCAGGAAGCTCTGCTGGCAGAGGCAAGTCAGGGTCAAGTAAGTCGTCTTCTTCTAATTCTCCAGACTGGCCTGAGCCTTCCACAGGATCATGACTTACGCAAGGATTTGACCCTGCATTCGCAATTCCAAAGCTCAAGAGGGCCTCGCGAACTGTCGTATGGCCTACTCCCAGAAATTGAGCAATACCGCTTGTCGTGCGCTGAGTATACGCCCATCGGAGAAAACCAGGATGGATAAAGGTTCGTGGCCGGCCTCTACGTCCAGTATACACGCGATAAACCACTTGCGGATGCCCATGATGCGAGGAGTCGACTGAATAGCGGTGAAGAAGCACAGTGTCGTGAAGCATTAAGTTGAGGCCGGTCAACATGGTATTGAACTCCCCAGGCTCTCCAAACACTTCTTGATGCTTTACATCCATTCGTAAGCGGGGTGATGCACATCTGGATTATGGGCTATAGCTTACTTGCTGAATTAAAGATATAAACTCCTCAATGTCTTCACCTAGCTGTTGGATAAGAAAGGCGTCCGTTTGCTCTGCTTGCTGGTGAATGTTCTGAACTAGGGAAGTGAATTTCACATAGTGTGCACGGAATGCATGCAGCATCAACGTTGAATTGTTGATGTTATGAACGTCCATCGCGAAGTGCAGAGGTTCAGAGCAAGGACGCGGATGCTGCTGGGCGCTTATGCGCTTATGTGTGGGTGCCTATGGGGTGCGCACTTTGCCGATCGCTTAGGGGCTGTTGAACATGATCAATCGATTGAACCTCTTCAGTCTTTCGACCTTGAAGTAGTCAACAACCACAGCCTCTAAAACATTTCGAAGTCAGAAAGGTGGCAACTTCCGCCATGGCAAGCACCATGCAGGGCCTTTGCTGGCAGCAGATTCACCAAGGCTTTCGGCGTATCGAGGGTCGTCTCTTTTTTCATCACGCCGATCGTCTTACTGTGAGTATTTTTCTTTCTTCTTTATTTACGTCTCTAACAATGTGTCCCTCTCGCCTACACGCCATAAAAAGGCTGGCTTTCGCTTCGGTAACATGAACAACATCCAAAGCGGTATCATATTACATGTACAGTCCTTTTCGTCACATTCTTTTTCAAGAACGCCGGCTCTTCCTCGTCATCAAACTATACCACTGCTTCAAGTTTCCAAAGTAATGTTCTGCAGGAGAAGAAGAAGGTAGGCCGCGTCCCTCGCCTTCATGATTATGGAAATTTGAAACCTCACACTTGCATTGCTTTCTTCAGTCGACTTCATATTGGAGACCGAGATCACCATCACCTGTACCGTCGCCAGAGGGCGAAACCCTTTTTCGCTCCTTCAGAAGAAGTGCATACCTTCTGGAATTTGCCTCTGCCAGATGGAGTTTATCTCTGTTCGTCACACGAATAGTGTCTCCGTGTCTGCGACCACCATCTTGGAATTAGTGCGCCTCGAAGCACTGAAGGCAACTAAACCATCTGCACCCCAGGCAGGACCGACATGCGCATCCGCGCCCGACTTCCCTAGCAATCACCCTGTACTCAGAGCATGCTCGACGCTTTGACCCAAAGAGGCCAAAGGCCCACCACCATCATCTCCACTGCTAACGTCCTAGACTTGTATTCATCAGCAAGCCGTTCTGCCCCCAACCTTGCCCAAATCCAAGGATTCCGCCAGCTTTCAACCAGGCGCGGAACGTTTGTTCCAAGACTACCCTCCGTTCGCGCCTCCACACCCGCCGAACTCGTCCCCGTCCCACGAGCTGCTCGCTCTTGATCTGACTCAAGGGATTAACAACCATTATGTTGGGGACTGGTCTCTATTGGTGCAAGAACCGCGTTCAAGTCCTGCCACTTTCTCATCATAATCACGGACGCACCCGACTCCTCCGCGACTTCCTCAGGCGCTTCAACCCCACCCCGCCTCAGCCTGCCTCAGTTACCTTGGCACCCGCAGAACTGGCTGCGGCCCCGAGGAGCGTGAAGGAGATTATCCAGAAGTACTGCGTTGAATACGAGCCGGACCTGGATGTTGATGGGGCCGTTTATATCGTCTCGTCGATCCGCCCGTCATTGTATCGCTCCGCGTTGAACTGGAAGAGGATGTCTGTCCTTCTCGCTCGACTAGGTTGCTCAAACAAGAAGAATCTTTTAAAGGGGGGCTCCCTCAAAGATCCCAACATATCCCTCAGCATTGCCTTCACAGAAGTCGTGATGGCATTTGGCTGGAGCGTCACGACCTTTGAGAATAAGGAACGACTCTTCACGTCGTGGATTGAGTTGGCGACGGAAAATGAATGGAGCCAACTGACATCCCTCTTGGAGAGTCCCATGATGCATACAAGATGCGTCTGTATAAGACTTGGAAAAGGGCCTCCTACCTCTTGGATGTTCCTGGATATCTTCTGTATGAACAGGAGCCCATATCCCCCATCCCTGGCTCCTGCGAGAAAGAGGCCTCGCTTCTCACACAGACTGATTTAGTCAAGCTTAAGGCTGCGTATAAAACCTTTCCTTGGCCCAAAGCAAGAGGTTTCCATTGCATAGGTATTATTTTATTGCTCCTCTTTGCTTAACTAGTCCCGTCTTTGCCATATATAGCCAGCCCGCCCCGGCTATTTTGGGGTGGCTCTCTTTATTCTAGGGCTCGTCCATAGCCCCGACATTTTGGGTGGACTCTCTTATTCTAAGGCTCTCCATAGTCCCCACATTTTTGGGTGGCTCCTCTTATTCTAATTCCTAGCTCTCCTTATGTTTTTCCAGTAGTCCGAGTTCTTTTGCCATATATACACTAAGTTTGAAAGACTCTAGCTCTGCTCTTTTTCCCCGCACATCATGTGGGCAAGTAAAAACTAAATGCTGAAATCTCGACGTTGCTGCAACCTTCCGTTGACTACTTGATTGCGTCAGCATGGTTGAGACGCGTCATTTTAACGTGTTCAGGAGTGGCGGGGCGGAGCGCCTGTGCGCCACCAAGTGTTTGTTTGTGGACCCACAAGTATATAAACTATAAAACTGCCCACCGGTCTCCCAATTTTCTTCCTCGATATCCCTCACCACGCTCTGCAGCACTAAGGTACTGTGTGCATCGTCTCTTTTTGCGGATTAAGGGTTTGTGACGCGTGCGTCGTTGCGCGAGGGACATGGGCATGGTACTCGGAAGCCAAAGCACGACCCCATGGAGGCTTGAAGTTTTCGACGTGCCTTACTACGCGTGTCCTTCGCGGCACGCATGCATAAATCGCAGTCCCTAACCCTCATCGACTGAGAGAGTCTGTCGAGGCAGTCTTTTATCCATCAGTGCTCCCCAAGGTAATATTGTTGGGCTCTCATTATAGGTACTATCGAGTTTGGGTTCGCGTACGAGATGGAGCCAAGATGCACCTCGTGGTGAGTGTGGGTTTCTCCCGGTGGCGAGTTTCTACGTTACTCCCCTTTTTATATTATTTAGCTTTCGGATTTCCTTCCGAACCGACCCGCTCTCAAAAAGTGTTTTAGCCCTTTTGTAATTAAACCACAAGCCTGGCGCATCCTATTGGCAAGTCCCCGGCGGAACTTTTGACATCATGGACGCAACGCACTTCGCAAAGAGAATGAACAAGCGCATGGAGAAGGAGGAATCGTCGGGCGAAGACGTTGAATTCTAGAGAGACGAGATCGGACTAGAGGATACGAACTGGAAGGACGAAAATAACCCAAATAGACCGACCACGAGGACCGCACCGCAACGCCTAGCCCCTACCTGACAGACTAGCTTCTCTTCCACACCCACATCATGCGCACTTGTGGCTTAGGTCCCTTCCCTCCCCCCCCCTCCGCCATCATTCTAATTCGTCTACCTACCCCGGCACGGCAACCGTTCCAAAATCGCGCATGCACGTGTAAAGCAGGATAAACATGACAGCAAGTATAAAACCTGTGGAAAGCGCGCAGCGCGGAGCGATCCACGCTTTGAGGCTGATGTCATGCAATGTCAGGCCGGCATTGCGCATCAGCGCCGTTTTGGCGGTGAAGAAAGGCGGCGCTTCAGAAGTACGATGCCTTGCCCCAGATCCTTTACCTCCGCCAAACGTACGCTGCCTGTGATCGCTTGTGTGCCGGGGTTGGGAGCTGGTCGCCGTCAAGATTTTCGTCAAAGAACATATCAATCTGCTGGAGGAAAGCGTTTGAGCAGTTGGCCTGCGCCTAGGTTTGATTGGGACGGGGAGGTGAGTTTGATTTCTATTCCCGCATTCTTCATGTGTAGAAAACGAACTGAGACTTGCGCCCTACGCACGTGAAACTCAAATTGAAGCTATTGGATGGACAGCCACAACATGGTCCATCTCAGTACTAAGGTGCACCTCCTCCAGGCAAGTGTCAAATCTGAATGGAAGGCGGTTTTTGTGGATCAAAGCCACGCAAGAGATCGATGGCCAGGCGTGGCGCCCAAGAAGATACCAATTCACCAAGAAGGAGCAAAATCATCAGGCGGGGGGATTTCCCGGTGGTGTGCGTGCGTATGGTTATTTCTTTTTTCTTTTCGGTGGCAGGTCAGAAGGTGAGATCTGCGAGGAACTGGGACATTCACGTTGATACAACCTCTTGACTTGAAATTCCTTCTATAGAGCGGGCCTGGTATCTTGAAACATTCCGAAAGAAGATCCACATTTGTGCTGCAGAGTCTTGCTTGGAATGCCCTCGCTTTCCCAACCATCCGCTGGTTACGCAAACTGTGAGTTGTATCATCGCTGGGCTCAAATAAAAACAAAAAAAAAAGATCTATGCTCACGCTGCCACTAAGGCTCTTTTTCAGGCCTTTGCACCACGCGTGTTTCTAAAAAAAACGAGTACTACACAAATGGTTTAAGTAGCTCTACAAAACTGGAATACTCGCCTCGTCCCAAACTATCCCGCGCACGTGCATTTGCGGAGTGCACTTTAGACTTTTGGCCCATTCTCGGTGTCCTATCCGCACATCAGATAACGGCAAATGTGGGCGATATTTGGCTGGTGCGCTAGTATACCTCCCACTGGGCGTGTCCTACGAACTCCAGATCGAGGCGGCCTACTTTGATACTGATGGGAAACCTTGGGTCTGGGTCCATCGATTCCGATTTCACGCCAGGCAGCACCATTGTCTGTGATGACCCCTCCGCACATTCTGGTACACTTCGGAAATATCCCGATTCAATACGGCGAGACCAGATATTGCCTTCGTGCAATACTCAGCCTGGCGGCCCTCTTCTCCGATGGATCCGCCAGATGGGTTTGCAAACATGGGGAGGCCTTGGCGAAGCCACTGCATCCACTTCAATGTTTTGCACAGTATGAGTGTGATAGAAACGCGCGCGATGCGACCACAAGGCTTCAAAATGTTCTCCACGTTCTCCTTTGAAAAAAAATCCTCTGCTTCCAGATTACCCCTAGCGATCTGGAAACCATTATGGTATAGGAGGAGGGACTTGAGTCCATTTGAACGGACAAGTGTAATTATACTATTTTTCTTGTGCAATCTGGAGCGTTCTTGTTTCCAATCAAAAATGCATCTCTCAAATAGTTATTGGGTTGTGTGTTACTGGTCGCTGGTAGCAATTTATAAAAGTATCCACGTGGGTTTCTGTATTATGGCGAAAAAAAAAGAGCCTGTCCCCAGAGCTCAAGAAAGTTCATTCACACACACACGCAGCATCTTCTCTGGATCCTGTCAATGCCCCTTGAGTGCCATAACTTTGAAAAGATCCTGAAAAGACTCCTAAGCTGGAATAGACACTTTGCGGGATGGAAAGTAACGCTGGTGGAAGAGACATCCCGTCTGCGGGAAGCGCGGCTCAGCTTCATGTCCCGTTGCTCTTACCCTTGTAACGGATGGAAGGTTGCCCTAGTGGAGGAAGCAGATTGGATTCTTATGTTTTAATGATGGATACTTCCTGGGAGCGAAGGTTGGCTTCCTATGCTACTTATTCAATGTTTTCAAAAAATTTTGTTGACCTTCGCACAGGTTGTGTTAATGGATGCGGAGACTCTTATCTGCTGGCCATGGAAGCCTTTAACTGAATGCCCATTAAATACTAAGGAATCTCATGGTTTCACCCTCAGTAGGACGTGATATGGGCAAAACGAGAAGATAACATTAACCAGTAAATAAAGGTAATTTGAATAAGACCCAGCAAAGCAAGCGAATGCTAGCAACTAACAGAAACGGAATGGCCCCTTCACCTCATCGATTCTTGGGCCGCAATGTTATCCAAGATATTGAACAACAACCAATGATGAAGCGCTACTTTTCTCCCGCGTCCTTCCCATTCCTAAGATTCATAACGTAATACCTCCCTGTCTTCACAGGACTGTTGATAAAGTAAAGAGGTCGGGATATAGAACGGAGACGAGTGGCATGTTCGGAAAGCGCACACCCCATACTTCAATAATTCGGATCGTAGGGATTTCCGGCTGACCCATTCAAGTAAGAATGGATCATCATCGGCCACGAAATGAATCTATCCGGGTCCTGTCAGCCTATGTACGGATATACAAGTCAAACTGTGCGTGTTGCTTGTGCTCACCGGGGCGGAAATCCTGGAAACTTCGGGAGTCAAATCGTGGGGTGGATGGCGCGCCTGTAGCTGGCCCCGCAGAACATCCGAAGCCTGTAACCCAGAACTAGGGAAGACATACGTGAAGTCCGAGACCATGGGATGGAACCGGGGGGGGGGGGGGGGGGCCCTATGAAAGATCATCGCACATGAGCTGAGGGCAGAGGAATGCCAGTTCCCTCAAAAAACTCTTGAAAGATAGAAGGAATTGTGGGCTGCATCTCTGGCGAACTCTCAAAAAGAGACTCATGTGTGAACAGGGACTCAGAGACTTCAGTTTTCAAATCCAGGAGGCAGCCATATTTCCCAACGGATATTCCGTCGGCGTAAG